>JAWQUT010000283.1:470679-493361 GCA_033807755.1 Ellobium chinense
GGGGGGGGGGGGACAAAAATCTGTTAAAATCGCGATGAAGGAAATTTTTTAACATATGATTAATCTGAAACCCAGTTCTTTTCATCTTTCTGACCATTTGCCCATATAATATTATGAATGTTTTTGCGTATAAAAATGTTTTTACTCTTTCGTTCAAAACAAAATTTGATACTGGATAGCCCTATTTACCGCATCTAATTCTCACTCAAAAACTCAACCACGTAGTCTCAGCCACTCAGTCAGTTAATCAGTCTGTTAATCAGTCAGTCAGTCAGTCAGTCAGTCAGTCAGTCAGTCAGTCAGTCAGTCACTCACTCACTCACTCACTCACTCACTCACTCACTCACTCACTCACTCACTCACTCACTCACTCACTCACTGCAGTCAGTCTAGTTTAAGATATAAGCCTTAATTTGTCCAGCTGCAAGACTTAATGGCCTTTGTGGATTTCCATGGGTTTGAACCATAATAAGGGTTTCATAAGTAAAAAAAAAAAAATGGTGAACGATAGTGAGTAGGTGAGTGAGTGAGTGAGTGAGTGAGTGAGTGAGTGAGTGAGTGAGTGAGTGAGTGAGTGAGTATGAGTGGTTGAGTAGTTGAGTATTTGAATGAGAATTAGATGCGAGTTAAGGCACATGTTTAGCCGCAGTAGGACATCATTCTACGTCAAGAGAATCAAAGAGATAATCACCATTCTACGCACACCAGAAGGTACAGATACACAAAGAAGCTTATAATTTTCTAACTCATCGATGCATTTCGCCTATAAAGAACTAGGAGTTAACTACACTTGGATACTCACCCGGAAGTAACAGGCACTAATAATCTCTCTACGGATAACTCTTTGATGCAGCAGACTTTTACTGTTGCGTGCCACTTGCTGCTTGCCCTTTACATTTCCCTACTCAAATCTTTGATTTGCCCCTAATGCTTCTCTTCACCCTCTTCATTGTAGTTTATCTTAATGTACTCAATGTCTTTGTATTTTTGGAATGGAAGGGGAGGGGGGAAAGGGGTACTATGGGGGGTAAGAAGAAGTGGAGGGACTTAATTTGCCCTCTCACTACCTGGGGTAGGGCTGGTTTTGAAGCACCAAATTAAAAGTCATATCTGTTTTCTTGAACCTTATGCTTTGAATTATTCAAGTATCGATGACCTTTCTCAATTATCTATCGAATGCCGAATATCCAATATTAATACTGTTTTTAAAAAGTCCTATACAGTATTCATGGGGGCATTTGATATAGCACTTTTATCCACTGTCCATTATAATTTACATCACAAACAAGCACTCACTGACTATTTGCAGATTGGCAATAGTAGCTTATTACCCACGCCGCCATTTTACAATTTCCTGGTGTGGCATGTGTGGAATATTGTGCCTAACAAATTGGATTTTATGTATATCTATATATATGAACAATCAGTAACAGCAAAGCGAAATACTGATATTTAAGGATGTAAACATCAACTCTTCCTCTCTCTCTCTCTCTCTCTCTCTCTCTCTCTCTCTCTCTCTCTCTCCCTCTCACACTCACTCTCATCTTTCTTCACTTTCTTTCTTTCTCGCCTTATCTTACTCACCAACACAAACACACTCAGCTACCTTAAACAAGCTCGCAATCCCGTTCACGGCCCGTGGGAGGCCGGTTCTATGGGGCACCGATCAAAGTACAATCGATGAACAATTCGATCTGATCAGACACCGGTACGGTAATAAACCCTCTGTTGCCAGTGGTAAACTGTTTACTCCACATACCGCGTTCCACGAATGATCAATAAAAACAGCCTAATGAGGAGATGGGTGTGCCTTATCAATGGACTCCAGGATTCCAATATTTCACTCTTTGGACTAATAAAATCAATCTTAACCTAAAAAATGTATGGTACCGTATTAATGATACTCGTATAGGTGCATAGTGCCTGACGTTACGAACTTTCTTTTTATTTTTTTTGAGTTGCAGACATCCTTGTATTCGATTCATAATGATGGAACGGCAGCCTACGTTGAGTTTAGCTATTAGTAATAATTCGTCGTACCTGCCTGGTTGTTGCCAGAAGCAATGTCTACGACAAGGGTCACAACATGTTATCCACGCCGTCAGTGAGTGAATGAGAGGGTCAAAAGGGGCGATTCTTGTTCGAGCTAGCGTTTATTGTTCTCGTAAATGGAGTATGACATGTTCTGACCATCGTAAAAGTATCTTGTCCATCAGAAAATATGGAAACAAAAGATGTCTATGTTAGACCTATGCCAACGCCAGTTATTGTAGAATAAAGAAGGAAGGGGTACGGGACTGGACGTAGTTCCTGTATTGCCCTATTCTGACATTTTCACCATGGTTGTATCCTGGCAAACTATACTGTATATAATATCCTTCTGAAACAGCATCAAACTTTTCACATCTATTTGGTAGGCAGTGTACCTGCACCTGACTTCATTTGAAAAGTATTTGTCTCAGAGTCTTGAGGCGTTTTACTGTAGACATGTACCCTTACCCGAGGCTTTTCACACACGCTGATGAACTGTATAGAGCATCATGATTAGCTCCAGTTAAACTTGTAAGCGGAAATCATGATTCAAACTAGTCTAGATCTAACTATCTACAGAACTCACCGCCGCCTTTATTCAGCGCTCTTTGTGTGTGCGCCCGCGTGCGCGCGTGTGTGTGTGTGTATTGTGTATGTGTGTGTGTGTGTGTGTGTGTGTGTGTGTGTGTGTGTGTGTGTGTGTGTGTGTACGTCAGTGAACAATGAAGAAGCCAGCATCGACAGTCATTTTCGAGACGTTTCATTAGGCTTTCTCCGCAGTGCCTTTGATCTTGGATCATTCGCTCTCTCTCGTCAACATCCGAGCAAAACAAACTGACCTTACAACAAAGACAAGACCTCCAATCATACTGTTAGTTTCTTTGAGACTCTTGTCATCTGGCTGCTTAGCAGCAAGCATCGGATACTGAAAACCTTTTATTTCTCAGGATCAAATGAACAACTCACGCGCTCCAATCGCTTTCATGGCACTATAACCTTTTAAATTCGAACCACTGGTAGCGCATTACCTTTTTCGGTCGTTACCCGAAGGCATTGGAGGTTCATTTCACCGACGCGGAATCGAATTTTGTTGGGATTTATGAGAGCATTACAGCGATCAAATGGCTCATTTACTACTGGGTAATCCCACGGCGACTCTTTGAGTGCCTCGTTTGCATAACCACGGGATCGTCAAGGAATTTTAATTTCATTCTGGGTGTTGTGTAATAGTTCCATTGAACAAACTGATGCTAATATTTGGACATGTTAACCCGGAGGGAATCAAACGCCATGTGGTTATCTCTCACGGCTGTAAGCGCATTTTGAAAGCTTGATTGTGATACATTCAGATTGGGTACTGTTAAAGACTATAAAGCTACATTGTAGTCTTAAGTACTGTTGATCGTCCAAATTATTATTGTTATGAAACGTTCAAAGGTCATTTGAGAATTTGCGCATTAACGGCGGGATCTCTTACCATCGTGAGAATTAATATCAGCTGTGCATGTTGGAACGCTACGTAACATACATTTAGCACCGGTGCACTAATAATGACGAGATCCCATCGTTTCTGCGCAAGCTCTCAGCTACTATAATACGTTCAGTTGGTATTTTTATGATACATGCACATGATTATCACTAATTACAAATGCAGCGTGTGAAGTTGTTGTGTGGAGCTTAGTTTAAAAATGGGACTCCAGGATGATTCCGGCCACCTGGGGTGACTCTGGGCCATTTAGAAAAAAAACCTTTTGGAGAATTATAATATCCAAAAAGAAATTGTTTTCAGCTGTTTTATTGTATTGTTACTCACACACACACATTATATATATATATATATATATATATATATATATATATACACACACACACACACTGCGGTACAGATAACAGATCAGAATGACCGCCTGACATTTGGTTTTTATCACAGCAGAGAGGTCTTGTGAGGATCTGACTATGTAGGAGCGTATCAGGTATAGACATAAATATATAATATAGTTGAACTATGTTTTCTCCTTTAGCATCTGTTCAACTTGGATTATTACAGAAATATAAGTACTGACAACTATTTTACGTACAGTGATTATTTGCAAAATATTTATCCGCACTGGATATAAATATGTAAAGAAAGAAAACCATAACAATAACAAATTTAAAAATTAGAAGTACATTCTTAGGCCATGCCCTCACGCATATTTCGATGTACATTTGATTCCCATAACCTTAGTCAACCAAGTGCTTTACTACAGGTTTTACGTACAGTGATGATGGCCATTCAGTTCGTAGTTCGAATGAAAGCCCTATATTTTAGATAGCATTTTTAATAACATCATTGAATGTTGGACGCCATTAAAAGACGACTTGTAAGTGAGCGCGTAGAGAAAATAATTTATTGCTCAAAGAGGACTGAGCTTCTGTAACCATCAGGAATGGGGAATATGAGGGATGAGACATTAGCTCCAAACACAAATGTTTACAGTGAATCCTACCTATGCACAAAAAGCTAATTAAGGTGAATTACTAAAAAATAATTGCTCTCACCTTACCATCTCACACTGTTAGCTAAATATAGATTAGTCTCGGATTTCTTTGTCTGGGTGTTGTCTTAAGACGGCGTGGCGTGTTGGAATACAAACAACTGATCTTTAAAAGAGTCTTGATTATGTCCCTTGCCACCTTCGGAAGTCGACTGACTGCCTCCCTCTGATAGCTGCCTCTCATGTTCTTCTTGAGACTTGTTTGTTTTCCACGGGGCAAATGCCAGTGGTTGGGGATACCTTTTCTTGTCGCATTCGACTGCAAGTACAGACTGAGCAGCTTTCGGCGAGAGGCGCTTGAACGTGCTCAGACAATAGTAATTACTTTTTTATACGGCTTAATAGACGCAGAATACTATGGTTACCAAATGCATTCTCACATCAGCTCCGATTTTGAACGCCGCACTGAAATGAAAGTACAGTGTTAATAGACTAGTATGTCCTCATGCAAAGTTCGTTGTATATTCGACTTCCGTATTGTTAGTCAACAAGTGCACTCTTAGACCATGCCCTTACGCATATTTCGATGTACATTCGACTCCTATTAGACCATGCCCTCACGCTTATTTCGATGTACATTCGACTCCTGTTAGATCATGCCTTTATGCATATTTCGATATACATTCGACTCCTAAAAGACCATGCCCTCACACATATTTCGATGTACATTTGACTCCTGTTAGACCATGCCTTTATGCATATTTCGATGTACATTCGACTCCAAATAAGACCATGCCCTCACATGTATTTCGATGTACATTCGACTCCTATTAGACCATGCCCTCACGCATATTTCGATGTACATTCGACTCCTATTAGGCCATGCCCTCACGCATATTTCGATGTACATTCGACTCTTATTAGACCATGCCCTTACGCATATTTCGATGTACATTCGACTCCTATTAGACCATGCCCTCACGCATATTTCGATGTACATTCGACTCCTATAAGACCATGCCCTCACACATATTTCGATGTACATTCGACTCTTATTAGGCCATGCCCTCACGCATATTTCGATGTACATTCGACTCCTATTAGATCATGCCCTCACGCTTATTTCGATGTACATTCGACTCCTGTTAGATCATGACTTTATGCATATTTCGATGTACATTCGACTCCTATAAGACCATGCCCTCACGCTTATTTCGATGTACATTCGACTCCTGTTAGATCATGACTTTATGCATATTTCGATGTACATTCGACTCCTATAAGATCATGCCCTCACGCATATTTCGATGTACATTTGACTCCTGTTAGACCATGCCTTTATGCATATTTCGATATACATTCGACTCCAATAAGACCATGCCCTCACACATATTTCGATGTACATTCGACTCCTATTAGACCATGCCCTCACGCATATTTCGATGTACATTCGACTCTTATTAGACCATGCCCTCATGCATATTTCGATGTACATTCGACTCCTTTCAGACCATGCCCTCACGCATATTTCGATGTGCATTCGATTCCTATTAGACCATGCCCTCACGCATATTTCGATGTACATTCGACTCCTATAATTGGTAGTCTACCAAGTGCATTCTTAGACCATGCCTTCACGCATATTTCGATATACATTCGACTCCTATAATTGGTAGTCTACCAAGTGCATTATTAGACCATGCCCTCACGCATATTTCGATGTACATTCGACTCCTATAATTGGTAGTCTACCGAGTGCATTCTTAGACTATGCCTTCATGCATATTTCAATGTATACTCATCCCCCATAATGGTAGTCTACCAAGTGCATTCTTAGACTATGTCTTCAAGCCTATTCTCTCGATGTACATTCGACTCTCATACTGGTAGTCTACCAGTTGCATTCTCACAATAGCTCCAATTTTGAACGCTACGCTGATATGGAATTACAGTCTTAATATTTAGACTGTGTCCTCGCGTCCATTGCGATGTGCACTCACCTTCCCTTAATGGTAGTCGGCTTGGACGAAATTTCTGACTGAGCTGAGCATTTCCCGAATAAAAAAGTTCATTTATCCGAATAGCTAATTCAAAGTGGCTAATCTAGTCGATGCCCCTCACCCCCACCTTTTTTAAAAAAATTACTTCGCAGCTCTGTTTTCCAATTACAACTATATTTACTAATAAAAAAAGCATTGCTCAGTCATCAACGCTTTTCAGTCTCACTCTCAGGCTATGGCAAATACGAGTTTGTTTGTTCTGGTTGGTTGATTCGGAAAGGTGAATTACTTTAGTCTGTAAATAAAAGTAACTGGATTATCGCAAATCTTTTCAATAGGGATTTACTTTTCTCATGCTGCTGAGGATTTGTCCTTAAGCGGAGTCGACAGTATTACTAAAGTCGATACGTAACGATAGTATGCGCCTCATGCGATCGATACCACAAAATTAAAACGCCCACTGAAAGTGTTACGTTAACCCTCTAGTGCCCAGCGTATCAGATCTGATACATTTCGTGGAACAAAGAAAAAGCAAACCAAGATCATCGTTCCACTATAATAGTGTGAAGTCGCGTGAGCGGGCATTAGCCTGGATATGAGACATATAAACCGCATTATTATTATTATTATTATTTTGATGCTTGTTCCAGCATAGTGGATCCAGAAGTGATTCAAAAAGTGGAGCTCGGACTTATTGTGCCATTGTAAATAGGGCTGGGCACTTGAGGGTTAACAGATTAGTCTTATCGTTCTTACATAGCATGTAACCACACCTGCATTCGATAGCAGGGAAATCTAATTAAAACTATAACGCAGTTTTAAGAATTATACTGAAAATAAAGAAATATGTATAAAAAAAAAAGTGACAGTCTAGAAATGTTTCTATAAATTCCAGTGAAAAGCCTCAGTCTTTGCACTGCATTGTTCTCCTTGGAAGGAACCGCTGACACAAAATGCTGGGTTAGCTTTTTATACTTTCAGACTTCTCCAATGAATGCCAGTCTGGCCTACATATAGGTTACAGACCTGTAATTGTACTTTCACTATTGGGTCCTACAACTTAGGGAGTATATTTGACCTCCCTCTTTCCTTCTTTTGGCATGTCCTGCTTCTAGTAATAAGGGCTTCAGGGGGGAAATTTTGATTTGATGGCAAACTGTGTCCATTTTAGTTTATTTTGTCAGGCACTATTTAGCCCTGGGCTGGGACTGTCAGGTCAAGGGTGTGCTCAGGCGGAAGAGGAGGTGTTCGGCCTTGACCAGTGAAAAAGGTAGGGTGTGTTTACAAATAGCAACCAAGCTCAAAATTTCAATGGGCTTGCTGGGGTTAGGTCAGTCTTAAAAGTTGGGCCACATAATGAGCTTCAATCTGATATATGTCTGGGTGAAAACTAAAACTTTGGGTTCAGATGGTAGCTCCAAAGGCTAATATAGCCCAAATAGGAAAAAAGGGCCAGCACCATTACAGATCTGTAACCTATAGGGACACTGTGATCATTCACTAGCGAAACGTTTTGTGTTTTGAGGAAGAGAGTGGAGAATGGTCAGATCGTACATTTAAAACCAGCCTGTAAGAAATCTCATCCATGAATAATATTAATCTGAAGACGGTCTTCGGCACTGGCAGTGAGGGTCACATGCAAGTCCAGCTGGTTTTCATGAGGCCGTCAGAAAACTTAATCAAATTAGGTTCAAATTACTCGTCAGTGAACGAGTTGGAACAAAAGATTGATGGCTGATGAGCTGCTTGTATTTCCCTCTTTAGCTCCAGGTACACGGGTATTTTGACTGGACAGCCAGAATACTCTGAGGAAGAGTACTTTGGCCGGAAATGTTCGTATGTGACAAAACCCAGCAACATGCCTTTCACCCATCTAAAAAATATATGTTTCTTCAGGTTTCATAGAAATGTGACGTCTTTCGCACTCACCGAAAGAGAAAGCTCGACAACATGGCGGCAATGATTTACGATTTCAAAATTTCAGGAGGATGTGACAAGAGATAACGGGGTATATATATATANGAGAGAGAGAGAGAGAGAGAGAGAGAGAGAGGGAAACACCATTCGCAAGTCAGTGCACTATTTTTTTGCTCTTCTTCATTAGTCGCAGCCATTATGGCTTGCTTGGAGACTTGATACTTCTTTTGCTAAGAACAGCAACTCTTGCGACGCCGCAGGGACCAAACAAACACAACCCGAGTGAATTTGACTCTGTTCCTTCAAGACAGATTAGCATCTTGCCCACCTGTCAAAGATACCGCCCACTTCACTAAAGATAATGTGAATTGTTAGTATCCGATTCGACCAAGCTGACTAATTGAGGCGGAGTGGGAATTCCACTACGGTGTAGCTTATCTCCAGCACGTCGGACTGTTTCAGACTCCGTTTGAAAAATGGCTTCTGATAGAAAAGGATTTGTCCTCTCTGGAGACTAAGAGGCAATATGGAAAACACCAAGGGAAAAATGAGAGGAATAATGTGGATGGACTCAATGGTTGTAAAAATAATAGATGAACACGGATGTAATTACAGTAGAATCTCACTAAGGCATCTATGGCAGTATGGCGTAATGTAATCCTCTCACTAGCCACCCACCTCCATAAGATACTGAGACTGTTTAGTTCCCTACAGTGCATTAATAAACTAAAAAGTAGAGACTTATCTTCCTTGTAAAGCAATTCCCCAGCAGGCAAAATAAAAGTCATTAAAAAAAATACTGTGCCGTGGTTGTGATTATAAACCTGTCTAGAGGTTGCAGGAGCCTAACTGGTAAATAAAACTGGACTATCAGAGTCGATAGTAGCAGAGTATACAAATAACAGAAAAAAATGGTGTAGAAATAATCGTATGACATGAAACCACACCGCAAAAGTGGTGAAATTCAGTCTTGAATTTGTTAAAAAATAATTGTTGCAGGCGGTGTTTCCCAATGGCATTAGCGGATTTTATTTGTGCGGGCCCTGTGATCTGCAAAAGAAGGGCAACATTTTAATCCCTTTTCATCCCATTTAAAATTATGAAAAATCTAAATGCAGGACCCCCACTGTAAACAGTGTATAATTTGAACACCGTGATGGCACCAGACCTGCAGACTAGCCTTGACCTTTCCGGAACGTTCCTTTGGTTCGAGGAGAAATGTTTATTAAATGGCTCAAAGAAGCTTTTAGAATTTCGCCTCCTGCAACTTTAAGGCTTCGCGCTCCAGATCCTTCATAACTCAAAATGCAGGTGCTGCGGGGTGGAGGTGTACAGTTCTGCCGATAGCTAAAGAAAGGAACCATACCTACTTATTCCTTGAATGATTGGCAGCCTCAATAGCAAAAATAATATAACCATATTATACAACCGACGGATACATATTATTAGGGCGCAGGTTAAATATAATTGTAAGCAACGCAGTTGTTTATGCAGGTTAACGAACGGTTACAACCATGTGAGACCGGAAAAAAGATGGAAAGAAGGCGTGTTGCCATTATAGGATTGTGTCTTTTATTCACGTTTTGTCAACAACGGAAGTAATTAGGTGTATACACTCGATCCAGGTTAATTGCAATTCGCTTAACAGTGTTCTTGGACTGATAGTGCTTTAAAAAGAAAAAAAAAACTTGAGAGGTGTTAAAAGAAATCAAGAGCCGACATTGCCGTTTGATAACATATTGTCCACATTATATTATATAATATGTTATATTATATAATATGTTATATTATATAATATGTTATATTATATAATATGTTATATTATATATTATATAATATATAGAGGATTTGTAATGAGTGTTTGTTTGATATCAGGTTTATGAAATGAGTTATACATTTATCATGTTCGCTAGCCTCTGGTGAACAGTATATACATATCGTAATTTTGATTTAAAGCCAGTGACAGAAGAGAGATCCTAATGGACCATCAGTACCTGCCAGAGCGCTACACCGAGGCCACTAACAATGACTTTGCTATGGATTTCATTTGTAATTTGTGAAGTAGCATGGTAGAGCGGTTACAGCGTTGGACTCAAGTTCTGAGGATCGTGGGTTCCATTCCCAACCATGGTCGTGTTGTATGTGCCTTGGGAAAGAATTTTATTCACATTTTCCCCTGTCCACCCGTTTCTAAAATAGATACACAGCTACAGGCAGTGGGAGCTGTTTCAGAATGCTAGTGATCAGAGCCTATAATTGGCTGTGGCATTCTTTGCTCGCCAGGGAGTGGAGAAAGTCTTAGAGTGAACAGGTCTGCTGGGGTAATAATTATGTGAAGTCGCGTAAGCGAGCATTAGCCTGGATACGAGGCATTAAACCGCATTTTTACTTTTATTAATTAATAATCCTATATTATATACAATAAACCATGTCTGTTTCTATTTTTGAGGGGTTTAGTTGGATTAGAGGCACGATTAGATCTGTTGTCTAATTTGACCAGAATACGGAAGAAAGATAAACTGGTGTTACAATTTGAAATTATAATGTCTAATGATAATGTATGACGTTATGAACAGGATTTCTTACAGGGTATTTTTGTTTAATCTCCATCTCGCACCAGAATTAAACTGGCGATCAACGTAACATGGCTAGAATGCACATTGGTGTAAGGGAGAGCGAAATGATGTGGGGGATGTAGGATGGATCTGAGTGATTGACTGAGTCCATAGGTTGGTGGTCTTCTTTGATTTAGTTCAAGTCCAGTGGCAGAACTTACGTTCCAGAAGACCGTCTGCACCAGCAAGTTCACTGAGGCTTGATAAATGTTTTCTTTTGAGGACTGTATTGACAATGGGATGGGGGAGGAGATTAGGTCTGGGTCAAACAGGTACTTCTAGATCTACATCATTTATTATAGTGGCATTTTCGTTCTGAAAGTCTCGGGGGGGCTGACAGCACAGATAAGGTGCCTGCCCAGACAAAGTGATACTAGGAACGGTATCTGTTGAGAAAATGTGAAGGAGAAAGGAACAACCCAAGACCAGGGTCTCATTCACGCCCACCGTCGACTGATGTTTGCGGAAAGAACAGATGCTTGGTACAGATCATTGGCAGATACGAGATGTAGATGGTGAAGTTCAAAAACCAAGTCGGTCTTCGTATAACGGTGAATAAAGGGAAAACCGGTTGGCCAGATTGTCACCGAATACTGCAACTGCCCTGGGGGATATTTGATGTTGCACACAATCAATTAGAAATCTAGTGTCCTTTGTAATGATATTGATGACCTTCGAAGATAGAGCTACAGACCCAATCACATTCTGATGGCGTTCTCATTAACCGAGTGGATAACCTTAGAAAATTGTGTGAAGTCTGTATAATATGGAAATCTTAATGAGTTCAGAGAAGTCACACCAAAGTCTCATTGATTGTTCCTTCCCTATTTCACACTGCACCTCTCTTTCTCTCTCTCTCTCTCTCTCTCTCTATCTCTCTCTCTCTCTCTCTCTCTCTCTCTCTCTCTTTCCCCCTCTCTCTCTCTCACTTTTCCCCCCTCCTCCTCTGTAGCTCTTGTTCTGTTTGTCGCATGCAGTTTCTTTTGTCACAAGTAGAAATTAAAATTCAGCATCAGTATCTTCTGCTCAGTTGTAATGCAGAAGACTTCAAGGGGCAATTGCTAGGCGCCAGATCCACAGTACAACAGAGCAAAGTCAGAAAGGTATACAGCATCAGACAAACAAAAAAATGGAACAAGGCTTCGTTACTAAAAGTCCACCCATGAGGGTATAAAGAAGTGGAGAGGCATATAGATACTGGATACTGGACTAATTTGAATTCTATCGCATGCTTTATATTGGAGCGCTATTTTTTTCCTCGAAATTCACGAGTGAAACACATTTTATACTGCATACAAATTGTGCTAAGTGCTTGTTTACTGCCCGTCCGAACGTTACATGAGAGAAAATTTAATATTTGAAAGGTCCAGCTGAGTCCAGGCAGTGTCCACGGCCATTTGTAAGTGTGGCTTGACTTAATACGGTAAAGATCTGTGGTTGTATGCATAATCCATACGTTAGTTAACGCACTGCGGTAACCACGGGAAACTCCCAAAACATTAGTAGTATTCACTGTGGTTAACCAGTACGTTAATTAACGTAACGATTATGCATACGGCCACAGATATCGCAGCTTTAGTACTGTATTAAACTATTAGCCCTTTTAGGTTCACGAACGTACTTATGAAGGAGGACGAATGATGTCGTTCTGGGTGAGGGATAGCCTAGACTTAATGCCTAATGATCAGACTGTTTTTATTATATATCACAATAATGTACTGTAAAATTGGCTGTTACCCAAGCATAAAGAACAAGCTATTCACCAGCAATAAACTTTAATGTGGAGCAGGATGGCGGAATGGTTGCAGCGTTGGATTAAAGATCTAAAGGTCGTGGGTTCGGATCGCCACCATGTTTGTGTTGTAGGTGCCTTGGGAACGCATTTCATCCACATTTTCCTCAGTTCACCCGTCTGTAAATTTATTGGGTACATAGCTATAGGCAGTGAAAGATGTTGTCAGAATGCTGGTGATCAGCGCTTCCAAATGGCAGCGGCACTATATATTCCGCAGGGTGTTGAGAAAGACCTAGAATGATGTTGTCTGGTAATAATATATGTAGTGTAAAGTCGCTTGAGCGGGTATCAAACTGGATACGAGATCTGTAAACCGTATTATTATCTTTATTCTTATGTCGTGCTGGAGACAGTATTCTTTGCTGTTCCAACTACCTCAGTTGTTCTATGAAAAATATGAAGATGTTCTTGTATTATTATTTTTAAAAATAAAATGTGATTATATTACGCCTTATGGATCACTCAAATTAATGAAACGTGGATAAGATGACAAAGTTAATATTACATGCCCATCTGAGAACAGCCTAAATATTTGCATGTCTGATCAATTTTATTTCCGTAGACAGACCTGGAAAACCAAGCACACAATGTCCTCGAAACATACATTATATTTACATAGTGGGCACTCGCCATTCTCACATGATATTTGCAGAGCTCTCTGAACTGAGCATCCGCTCCATAATTGCACATTAAATAACACTTCAGGAGGACAAAAATGTATTAGCACGGCTTCCGTTAGCGATTGTTCTTAATTCATGTCACTGAGATGGAGACAGATGTGTGCGGACAAATAGAATGATGGACACATAAAGTCTGCATTAAATTGATGTGCAATTGAATATCCGCATTATGACCACCACACAAATAATAATAATAGTAATAATGATAATAGGAAGAAGAAGAAGAAGAAAAAGAAGAAAAGGAAGAAGAAGGAGGAAGAGAATAGACAGACAGACAGACAGACAAACAGACAGACAGACAAACAGACAGACAGACAGACAGACAGACAGACAGACAGACACACAGAGAGACTGACAGACAGACTAATAGATAGATAGATAGATAGATAGATAGATAGATAGATAGATAGATAGATAGGTAGATAGATAGGTAGGTAGGAAGGTAGATAGATAAATAGATAGATAGATAGATAGATAGATAGATAGATAGATAGATAGATAGATAGATAGTAAAATGCCTAATTCTCTAGCAAGGCTCAAGGCATGTTTACATAGTTACATTCTCTCGGATATGCACACACACTCAGTTGAAAACAGTACAAATTAGTATGCAGAACACAGAAACACATGCATTCGCAAATGCAGGGATGGACACACACACACACACACACACACACACACACACACACACACACACACACACACACACACACACACACACACACACACACACACACACACACACACACAAATATATGAGCTTGTGTGCATCCAAGGAGCAAGGACATATAACAAATGGGATAACAAATCCAAAATCACATGCGAAATACTTAATACGGTATTAGGAATGGGTCTTGAAGGAAATCAATGAAATCTGATTGTACAGTAAGTTTCACGTACCGCACTGTTGTGATGTTGATATGGTTATCTGCCTGTCCGATCGTTTATCCATTTTTCTATTGTCTCTTCATTTTTATCTATTTATTTAATAATAATAAAAACAAATAATAATAATAATAATAATCATAATAATAATAAAGCGATTTACAAGTCTCGCATCTAGGTTGATGTCCGCTCACGCAACTTCACACTTTTATGACCCCAGCAGGCCAGATTACTTTAAGACTTTCTCAACTTCCTGGGTATTATACAGTGCCGCTGCCATTTGGAGGCGTTGATCACTAGCTTTCTGACAATTTTGTTCACTGCATATAGCCAGATTCCAGTTTTACAGACGGGCGGATTGAGGAAAATGTGAATGAAATGCTTTCCCAAGGCACTTTCAACACAACCGTAGAATTAGGTTGGGAATCTTGTTGGGAATCGAACCCAGGACCTTTAGGTCTTGAATCCAAAACAGCAACCATTCGGCCACGCTGCTTCATTTCTTTCTTTCCTTCTTTCTTTCTTTATCTATTTAGGCAAATTGGGGCCCACCGAAACCTACTTAGGATAACGTAGGAAGCAATAACAAATGAGAAAATAACGCAAACCACAAATTAAATTGCTTTACAAAGTAATCTAACAGGATCACTGACCTTTAAACAATACCTTACCAAAGTTTGATTACTATAGACACCCTGTGTCAGCTGTTTCCTTAGCTTATAGCGTCAGAAAACACAAACACGCCCACTACCGTGTGAGTCGCAACCGGAAGGTGATTTATTATATTGTTTTAATTGTCTGACCATTTGTCTGGCTATCTGTTCTTTTGTAATGCTTATGTAATGTCCAATGTAGCTATATGTCCATATTTTGTAACACTGATCGTGATACTGGAAAATAAACTTGTGAAAATAAAAGTGACACTGTTGGAACAAAAATAGGCAGAACAGTAACAAGATTCCATCTTTTATTAGAGCTCATCAGGATCATCTTCATTAATTTTGTTACCTAACACATTCAAGGTGGACCAGGTCACACTCGTAACACCGGGCGGTGTACTTGGATCAATTGCAAACAGTGTTAGTTTGGGTAAATTTAATGAGTTCAGAAATGTCACATCTGATTCATCGTGGGACATTACCACTTTGGCTTTCTCTAGCGCTGTAACCGAAATCAGTCTGTAATGGTCCACTCACTGGAATGATATATTCTGATCAAAACAAAAGCTCACACCACATCTCTTGCAATCTTCAAGCAATTAATACATTACCCGTTCTTGCTATGGTATCGTTTACTATAGAAGTGAAAGCAGATGGAGGACAGGGTTAAGGTTAAAGATAATTATCTGTGATCAGCGGCCTGTCGTCAAGATGGCTTAAAATTTATTATTCTAGCAAACTTGGAATGCGAGATTCATGAAGCGTACGTAATCTTGCGTGACCAAAGTATGGCTTCTTTTGTCTCAAAGCAGAAACACTAAACATCCACCAGTGACTATTAGTAATTGTACCGTCAACGTAAATCAAGGCGTACTATTAACTGTAATTATTTACAGTGGTTTCTGTATCATCATTTCAATGTTAAAGCTTAAGGGAAGACACTACCCTTATTCAGAGACTGTAATGCACATGACTTGGTGTGCAACTTATCTCGTTGTGTGCACTGGATTTCTATACAAAATTGCACACCAAAGTGCTGAATGGTGCATTCTTCTCCCTAAAGGGTGATGATTTTAGGACAAGTGATATTAGCTATGACAACAGTTGTTCGACACCAGATTTCACCCACATATCTTAGACACCTTTATGCGTGATCCTATGAAGGCTTTTTAAAAATGTTTGTCTTGACGCAGAATTATCTAAAACTATAAACACCCTGTGATATTAAATGAAATAACTATTTATCTAGACAGGAACTCGGGAAAAGCCTTCATAGGATCACGCATAAAGGTGTCTAAGAGACGTGGGTGAAATCTGGTGTCACACAACTAGTGTCATAGATAATAACACTTGTCCTAAAATCATCACCCTTTAGGGACAAGAATGCACCATTCAGCACTTTGGTGTGCAATTTTGTATAGAAATCCAGTGCACACATGGAGATAAGTTGCACACCAAGTCATGTGCATTACAGTCTCTGAATAAGGGTAGTGTCTTCCCTTAAAGGTCGAGTTGATGTAACGCTTAGACATTTCACTATCAGGCCACTTACAACCTTGAAACCTGGAATGCCGACATTTTCATCAATGCCAAGTGGCAGGGTGACGTAGTTTTTACATTTGAGAAGCTTTAAACATTTTAAAAACAAATTGTTCTTTGTAAAAGCATCGCTTAACCGCCGGTTGTTGTTTTGAATTTGCTGAGACAAAAGCTCCGTGGTTTCATTTAATTAGAAAAGTTCAAGGGTCAAAAATCGCGCCTCGTTCTGTTGTCTGTCGTCAGTAAGCCTAGGCCTATGCCCGTCCTGAGAGAAAGTGCAGATAAATAATACAGACTATGTGTGTATGATTCTTTATGTGCACATACACTTGTCTCCAACGCAGTTACGGGTATATATATATATATATATATACGTATATATATATATNNNTTTTTTTTTTTTTTTGGTCTTTGATGCTATTTAATGTGCGATTATAGAGCCAATGCCCAATTCAGAAAACCCTGCAAATGTCAGGTGAGAATTTCCACTGAGCAACTGTAGTGTGAATTACATGAATGTTGTGTGCTTGCATTTTCAAGGCCTATCTACGGAAATCAAACCAAACGGCTCCGATTATTATACAGATGTTTAAGCCATTTACAGAAGAACGCATATTATTTATCATTAACATTGCTATCATATCCATTCCTCATTATTGTGAGTGACGCATCACGCCCATCACAATCACACATTTTAATATGATATAATACAAGAATAACATCCCCATATTACTCATAGCACCAACGGAGTTGGTAGTAACAGCAAGGAATAGTTGTATCTAACACGATAATTATTAAAATCTGTTGTCGAGAAATTAAATTTGATGTAGATTATATATTGGACGATTGAAAAAGAATTCGCTGTACTATTTCAAAACAGTGTCACAAGTTCCTTGTACGTTAAAAAAACAACAACCGAAAATCACAGATTTAAACCTTCAGAGCATACAGAGCGGTATAAAAGTACGTGTGGACAAATTTCAGATTGGGACTATACTAATATTTGTTGTATAATTAATTTTCATATTGTGAAATTTAATTCTGTAGTAATGATGTAGTAATTGTTTGAAAGTGTCCATTACTTTCTTAATTGCCTCATTTTTGTGTGTTGCTGAGTGATATGAAACCAAATATTTTTAAGTCAACATAATAATATATGATGCAATTAATTATCATTACTAAACTACTTACATTTGCTTATAAATCTCCCAGAAGATCAAAATATTCCTGCATGTGTCATCTCCAATACACAGAAACACTATGAGATCAGGTGAAGCTGAACAAACTGCTTAAATAAGAGTTGCCGCCTTTGAAATCGTATTTACACTTGCGCAAGGAACTTTTATCATTCCTAATCCGCCCTCTCTTTCCAGTCGGGCTCTCGCGGGCGGCATCAGCGTACGGCGCCGATCTAATCCCTTCTCCTATGGAACCGGTGAGAGCGAGAGTGAAGGGAGAGAACTTTACATCATGACGATGCCAGAGTCGAGTAGTGCTACGTATCGGATAAGCGTCCGTGACGACTGGTGTTGGGGTAACTCTCATTGATTGGTGTTGGCGATTCAGCTTGATAAGATACCAGGCAAGGGTTGAGCTAGATCTAGATAAAACTGTTAAATTTTCGTGGTTGGTGAATGGATGATAATATTGCCCAACGTCAGAGATATTGGATATGGATATCCATTAAAAAGCATGTTCTGTTACTTTGAAAGTTCTTGACCATGATCGATTAAAATGAGGACAAAAAAACTGTGATAATGCTGTGACTATCTGTACTACTGCTGTTCAGCTCCTGGTAGTGGTGGTAGTGGTATTGCTGCTGTTGTTGTTGCTGCTGCTGCTTCAGGTAGACTTCATAAATCGACTGCTACCATTTGCTACCGCTTCTATTACCACCAATATTCCTGCTGCTACAACAACAACAACAAGCACCACGACCGCTGCTCCTGCTTCTGTAAATACTTTTATTACGACTTTACCACCCTGCTTTTCCGCTTTTGCTCTTCTCCAATCATAGCTTCAATCTTCGATCAACTTAGCGACCGTTTTCCTGTCCTCTGAATACCGGGCGGGTGAAGAGCGAGGCTATAAGGTCCAGTGCCTTACAAACCGTTATCATCCGCATAAGGCATCTTCTGGTGCCGCGATCATATTGCACGTTGCAAACTATAAATCATTATAAGTTAGTTTATAAAGTGCAAAATGTTTGTAACGCTAGAAAATGCCGTATTATTATGCGCATGCCTACCTCTGCCATAACGGTCCGTAAGAGATACGTCCTCGAATCTTTCTAAGCTCTCATTCTCCAGTCAAACATGACAACATAATATGATAATATGGAAACAGGCATACTTCATCACATGCTTACAAAAATCATACAGACTAGTCAAAATTGAACAAATCTAACGATATAATGAGTCTTCTCTCAAGATTCCTTTTGCTCACCAATTCACTCAGTTGACAAAATGGCCGAAAGAGTGACATCACCAGTCTCGAATCTTCCTTAGCTTATAAGTATTATACCAGTTCAGTTCAGTTCAGTTCAGCAGTTCAGTTTATTATAGGTACTAGGCCAAAAGCATTCAATTTACGTAGTACATTACACAATTTTGAGACATCAGGCACGCATCTTCATTCATATACCACTAATAAAATTAAATGGCAGGCAGTCTAGTTTCAGCTGGGACTTACTGCTTTTATTGTGTTGAACAAAATATAGTGACTTTGGTTATTATGCTTAAATAGCCTTGACTAACATAGCATCAACGGAATTTTTTTGATAAAACGGGGATACAATTCTGGATCGGTCAGTCACCTGCAACAAACGCTAAATCCGGTTTAGAGCCAGTGCTTTCGAGGTGAGAACTGTAAACAGATCCATAGCTACGGTTATGTAATCGGTATGGATTTCGCCATATGTTTAGGAGAGCTTCCATTTTTACCCACCGGTCTCGCAGTCTTTTTCCTCTCATTATCTTTCACTACGGAATAAACAGTAAAATCAAAGAAACTGTCAGCAGACGAGGTCGTAATTTCTTTGTCTATTATTATTTAGCCGGCAGGACATAATTAATGTGAATCGTCTATAACTGGCGGTTATCAGTTGCCAGGAGGTGTCAATAACGACTTAAAGTTTTACCAGTCAGGAAATACAATACTCTTATGTATGGGATGTAAAACTCCGATAAACAAAAAGACAGTCTGATTCAGCACTGTGCTAAGTCTCTAGCTGTTATGTTTAAAAAAGTACGTGTAAACAAAGACAATTAAATGCCTTTCTTCCTTATAAAATCCCCGATTCAAGACCAACATTTCATCGCCCATCTCACGGAAGGACGTATGCGGCATTTGCTAGTTGTTTTTTTTTTTCAAGAAAGCGACAGTTAAAAGTGATAACATACGCCTAATCGGCAAATGTTGTTGTTTTTTTCAAGAAAGCGACAGTTAAAACTGATAACATACGCTCAATCAGCAAATGTTGAATATCTCCGAAACTAGTAGAGATGTGGATACGTCACTTCGTGAGAACATAGATCTCGCTTTGGGCTTTCGGAAAGTAGTCTCAGATCAAAATTCCCAAAATTCCGCATACGCCCTGTCTTGAGATGGGGGAAGATTTTTGCCTCCGTTAACCCCTCTCGCGCCCAACCNAAAACACCCAACTGTTTCTCCGTTTCTCAATATTTATAATAAACTCTTGCCTTCCTTCCTATCAGTACACTCCCACACCTGCCCGCCATACTTTCTTCCACAGAATGCGAAGCATGAGATTACATTGGTCTCCGAAATCCCATTCGTCAGCTAAGATGTTCTCTCTCCCTCCCAGCGACCCTGACCTTGATCTCTCCTCTCTTCCCTTATAGTGCTCTTATGCACTATTTCTGTCTAATCTCATCATCACTCCTTTAAACATAACATTAATAGATTTCGACCCCCCTCCCCTAAGAAAAAGACACTTTTCCATTTTTATCCTTGTGACTCCTGTTGTGTCTTTCTCTCCAGTTTATATAGTTTATAGTTCTATTAGTTATTCCAACCTCAGTCCAATATCAAGGCAAAGTGTTATAGTCCTGACTTTGCTGTCACACTGATACAGGACAGGCAATGGCCTTCGAAACCAGTCCTCTCTCGTTATTTGTTACACATCTGCCGATTTTTTTAAGAACAGTAGCTAAATACCATCCCTTAAATACTGAATAGAAAAATCAGATACCACTCGACCAACCGACATTTTTTTGCTCGGCGCATGACTAACCTAGACTAGCAACAACGAGACTTTTCGGTACTTGCGGATACAAATCTGTGGCCGTATGCATAATCCATACGTTCATTAACTTATTGCGTCAACCACGGTGAACACTACTAATGATTTGGAAGTTTCCCGTGGTTACCGCACTGCGTTAAATAACGTACGGATCATGCATACGGCCACTGGATCAGTCAGTTAGTTACAACACTAGATAGAGAGAGAGAGAAAGAGAGAGAGAGAGAGAGAGAGAGAGAGAGAGAGAGAGAGAGAGGAAGGGCAGAATGTGAATTGCTTGTTGAAATTATTGTTTTTTTGCTCATTTACAGCAGATAGTTGCCTGAGCTCAATAAACATATTATTGTATTGTATTGTATTGTATTGTATTGTATTGTATTGTATTGTATTGTATTGTATGTATTGTATTGTATTGTATTGTATTGTATTGTATTGTATTGTAAATCTAGTTTTGAGCCGGTGCAGCCGAGTTAAGAAATGAAACTAGATCCAGTTATCAACTGTGATTAGTATCGTTTTCCCCTCATAATTAGGAGAATTATCACTGTTTAAGGTAAGACCAATGGCGATTTTATGTGTGGAATGTTATTGTGTTTAGAAAAATGGTCCATTCAGTTCAAGAGGAAGAAAGAACCAGACCGTAGTTATGAAACTAAAAACATCAAGTGTGCTTAATTACTACCTTCTTTTCTAAGATTATGTTTTCACCCCTCCCCCCATTTTTTTGTGTGAACAAGTTAATTCAAAATGTTACCAGCTGAGTAGCATAAAACGGTATGTATGAAAGAGGAGATCTGCTTTGAGTGGGAAACAATTAACTTTTGGTCCGTGGCAAAACAAAATGGCGCACCCTCACCAAAATAGTTTATACAATTTGGTTTCATTAAGCATGAAAATGAAAGAACATTGTTTTTTCGCATCCCCGGGATATTTTTTTGTCTCTGATCAAATGTTGTCATGTGTTTTATTTATAATAATATATATCCATCTTATACTGTTATATTCATCATACATATGACATTATAGATTACAGATAAAAATTCATAACAAAGTCATCGCTAGTCGCCGCGATGCAGCACCCTGAATCNNCCCGACACTAAAGTGAGGTGTTCATTAATACCTGAATCCAGTGAGGAATGATAGTTAGGGCATTGCTAGAAAAGCTGACTATAACGCCGAACGCACAAATTCAGAATTTAACAGTCGCTGGATTATAAGAGCGACTTACAAATCCACTTAGCCACACTGCAGGGGCGTAGCGTAATGGTAGTCAAATAGTCACTGACTACCGCTTAGGAAAAAAAAACGCCTCATAAAATGTTTATAAAAGCAAACTACCAAAAATTATTGAAATAAATGCCAGTGCTCATAGCCCATTATTAATTTGCCGCCTTGTAACATACTAAGCCTCAAACACCTCCAAAAAGCAGAAAAAATGCTGCACAAATCGCTTGAAATGTTTATCACAACAATGGTACTTGCACCCTGACTGAGCCCCAAGCGCAGCCCAGTTTAGCTAGCCAAGTAGTCATTTTGGATTTTGACTACATAGGTTAACTCGCCCGCAACTCCTCTTCTACTATATTATGCGACAAAATCAGCGCTTTAACCCAGACTGAGCCTCAGGAACATCCACGAGCAATGTTAGATTTTCCATGCCTGTAGGCAAAATTCTAAATGCCTGCGGAAGAGAAACGAGGCCGTAAAGAAAGAAATTATATGAATGACTTCCCCTATTCTCATGCACCGACTTGGAATTGGGTCGTGTGGATTAACTACTGCCTGTGTGTTTTCTTGTTTCGGTGCTCATAGGCTAGACT
>JAWQUT010000283.1:503966-553876 GCA_033807755.1 Ellobium chinense
GACCTCTCTCTCTTACTTCACCCCTCCCTGCCTCCGCCCCCTTTATCCCTGCCCTACCTCTGCCATCCCTCCCCCCCCTCCCCACCCCTCAGTCCACCCTCGTGGATTATAACTTGCACTAAACTTACATATTAATGTGCCTCAAACAAGCGCAAAGAAAAAAGTAATACTACGAGCACCAGTGTGCCGCCCGGCCTTTATGCCGCCAGAGGTTTGGAGTTGTCGCCTATATTGACCAGATAATAAAATTTGCAGCTGTCTTCTTAATTAACGCTAAACTTTCAAAAACGGCAACAGTCAGCTAAACATTGCACTGCCACATTACTAAAGAGGATTTTCTTATCATCTACCTCTCAATCACAGGTGGATTGGAACACACACAAAAATAACATAATGTGCCCCAAACAATAAGCACAATGAGAAACAATACAACAAGCACCAGCATAACCTCCTGCTCCAAACTTCACCCCTTCTGTCGCTATGTGCTTGGGGTAATCATGTATATTGACCAGTGGCAGTATGCATAATCCTTACGAAAGTTAACGCACTGCGGTAACCTCGGGGAAACTCCCAAAACATTAGTAGTAGTAGTGATCACGGTGGTTAACGCAATACTTTGACTAATGTATGGATTATGCATACGACCACAGATTATGTGATCTGAGCAGTTTTCTTAATTAAAGTTAAACGCTCAAAAACAGCAAAAGTCAGCTGAACATTGTACTGCCATACTTCTTAAGTGGCTTTTATTATCATCTATCCCTAGATGTACCTCCAGGTTCTGATAAACATCGTACATATCAAGTGTACTTTTGGGCTCTGTTAGACACCTTGATGTATGCAAACATAGTTTTTATTTGCGAAATACAGCGTAGGTCTACAAAATAGAATCTTTTGTCAAAATTTGCTGCTTTTCTTTTTAAAATATAACAGCGTAAAGATAATTATATTTGAGCACATTAATTTAACCCCATTATGATTAGAAAAAAAAAATCAAGGAAATATATTCAGTTCACCTTTAAAAACTTCCCACCGATGGTTTTGTAAAGGAATTCTTAAATCCAATTGGCGGAAAGTCCTAGCCATCTCAGGGCTTCCTCAGAATTTTTTTTTCCTAATGCATACATATTTTTCTTGATTAATAATAATAGAAATGGGAGGATACATTAATTTTAGCTGACAAGGATATTCCCTCAAGCCATCACTAACTTGTTTGGCGGTAGCACTGTCCACCAAAAGGATTGCGGCATATTTTTTTTCCGGGAAGTTCAATGCTATCTTCCTATTTCCGCACTGTCCCGCACCGCATCATACTACAGCACAGCGCAGAGCAACGCGTTACGTTGCACCCGCTGATATGTCTCTCAGTCTCGCCATGCTGGCAAAGCTAATGACCGGCGAGTGAGAGAGTCGATCTCAGCTCAATACCTACTCCCACAATTCAGTAAGAGGATTTTTCTTCGGGAGGAATCCTGAATGAGACTCAAAACTTGATGCTTCTGTCTCGATGGACATCAGAGCGAGACCCCTCGACTAATGCTCCATCTCGATGGGCATTAGCGCCAGGGTTAAGGGTAGACTTAGGGTTAGGGTTTGGGTTGTATTGTCGACGTGAGTTTCGGTTAGGGGTGTGAGACTCATTCGGAATTCTTTCCTTCTTCTTCAAATAAAGGACAATACCCCCTCCCCTTAGCTATATTTGGTTAGGGTTAGGGTTACGGGTAGGGGTAGATGCAGGGTTAGTGTTAGCGTTGGGGAAGAAAAAGCACTTCGGCACAAACCCTCCAGACGTAGATCTAGACGTCTAATGATGAACTTTCTCATGTATCAGAGACTTAGTTTCTGGTTTCCGATTATGAACTCTCTCATGTCTCTGGGGATTAGTTTCTGCACACACTGGTTTCCCAACACCCATAATGAAAGTCGTGTTTTTATCATTCGGTATAGTTAAGTGACACAAGACTACCGTTTTTGGACAGAGTGCTTATCCTTGTTTGGCTTGTGCCATTTTTTTTTTTGGAGCGATTTGTTCAAGAAAGAGTAAGAAAAAAAGTGTTTTTTTCCATGATATTATGTAAATGAAAGTAAACAATGCCTATCACTTTTTCTTTTTTCTTTTTATGTCTGACAAGTAAAGAATGCCTGTCTGTCTTAAGACATGTGACAAAGTAAACAAAGCCTATCATGTTTACGTCTGACAAGTAAACAGTGCATGTCTGTCTTAAGATAAGTGACAAATAAACAATGCCTATGTCAAACAAGTGAACAATGCTCGTCTGACTTAAGATATCTGACAAATTAACAATACTGATTTTTTTCTTCATGTCTGACAAAAAAACGATGCTCATGCTTATCTGTCTTGAAGTGTATGGAAAAGACACAATTACTATCTTTTTTTGTTATACCCAACAAGTAAACAATGTTTGACCGTCTTAAGATGTATAACAAAGAAACAATTACTATTTTTTTTATGTCCACAACAAGTAAACAATGCCTGTCCGTCTTACTCTCATGATATGTGACTAGTAGGCAGTGCCTGCCTGTCCTATATGTGACAAAACATGTGTCCGCCCTACAGATCTAACAGCCACACAATGTCTAAGAGTCAGCCTAAGAAGCAGGCTCAAGGCGCATATGTCGATGATGACGGTGGGCCGATGGGAGCCATTATGGACGGCTTGGTGGTCTGTGTCTCAAGCTTCTTGCAGCTGCTCACCTCTACATTTGGGCTGTTCTGTATTAACCTAGCCTACTTGCTGATAGGGGCTTACATCTTCATTCAGTAAGCGCAGCGACGGTCTTCGCAGATAACCGGCCAGGCTGACCGCCCCCCTTCTTTGAACTCGGCCGGTCGGTCCTATGCGAAGACCGACGATATGATCTTGTCCCGATATCTCCATGTGCTTTCTCCTTGTTTTGTTTTTTGTGCTTTTTTTTCTTTTCTAGATTAAATGTCCATAATACGAATAGGGGTGAAAGGAGCTGAGGAGAGAGAGAGAGAGAGAGAGAGAGAGAGAGAGAGTAAAGACGGAGTGTGTTCAGCTCTGAACCCTGTCATCCTTGAAGTATATGATGCTTGCTATTTAACCAGCAGGGAATACATCGACTTTGAAGAACTATACACTCATTCCTGCAAGCAAAAGTTCAAATCAGTTTTGAGTGACTGCTCCCACCCCCTATTCCATCAGATAATCCGATCTCAAAGAAGTAGATGGATACCATTCTTAAAAACTCACAGAGAGCGATACAGGGGATCTTTTTTGCCATCAGCCATTCGCCTTAGCAGTGTTTCTTAATGTGGTATGCTTGTACGTAAAGCGTGGTGTGCAGGGGTGGGTATAGGTGCAGGGATGTGTGTGTACAAGTGAACATTATTTATCTGTTTGTATTTTTGACTGTATTGTTATAAATGCTGTGAAAACAAATTTCCAAATCTGGATAATAAAGGTTTATCTTATCTTATCGTATCTTATCTTATCTTATGATCTTTCAGAATTGAGGCACCTCGCGAGGACACTTTGCAGAACAACCTTCAAGAGGAAAGAGACAAACTGGTGGACGATCTCATTGACTTAGGTCATGGACCCAGCGCATATTATGAGGCCAACGCTAGCGAAAAGCTTGCCGAATACGAGGATTCTCTAGGTAAGTCAAATAGTGCAGTGTATATAAAATAAAATTTTGCATTTAGTCTAGTAGGCACCTACTAATAAATCATAGGTTTTCATAAGTTATGGATATTACAGTATTTTTGTAACACTTACGAACTTTGCTGTCTATCACTTACTCCGATGTAAGATAACGTATTATAATGTACACAAAGTTAAAGAATCTCATGAACGATACGTTTTCTTTTTCCGGCATGTTTTTTTTTCTTTCTCGTAAACCTACTGCACGCGTACTGTTTACACACAAATAAGGAAATAATTTTCTCAGATTTAGGTTACAGACCATTTCCTTTTTGTGCTTTATTGATTATTATAGAAAATACATGTACACTCTTATGGTTAACCGAAATACAGTGGGTTTTTTTTTTGTTTGTTTGTTGTTGACTGGTTGGTGATTTCTTAATTCATCTCAACTTTTCCTCTCGATCTGGGATATCAGCGCATAATTATCTCTCTCCTAACCACCCAATTATAGCTAAACATGTAAAAAAGAATAAAAGGGGTTAATTTGATTATCAGCTCCCATCTTCTTTTCAGAGCATTTTAATTTAGATGAAAAGGGATAAACTAAACAATGAAAGCAGTGGGAAACACTATCTGCAACAATCCGTTTCTTTTTTTAAATAATTTAGGACTGAATTTCACCACAGTGGTTTCATAAACGATTATTTCTACCTTATTTCTATAATCTGCTATTATTGATTTTGATCAAAGACGTTATAAGTTAAATAACCTCTTTGATTCTGATAGTCCATTTTTTTTTTTTTACCAATTAGGCATCTGTAACCTCAATTCACAGCACAGTTCTACCGAAAACGAGCCACCGTGGATTCTGCCACCTTGCGAAACAACAGCGAAGACCTCAAACAGTGGACACACAGTGGTTCCATCATTTTTTGCTACTCTGTCATCACCTCTATAGGTAAGTGATTCTGTGAACGCCAGCACTGAGCCTACAGTCAGCCTTACATACCGCTCTCAGCGTTTATGCATGCATGGTCATCCTGGCATCCCAAGGCACAACTCCAACAATCTCTACTTTGATTTTTCCACTTTTTCATTGTGAGAGGAATACACCAGAGGCTGTTATAGACTGTTACATTGGCTTTTACTGGCTGATGCATCTTTAAACTTCTGGAAGCGAAATTTTACGATGCATTTACATTACTCTTAGCATTTACATTTTGCTTAAGCCAGAGGTGAGCTTTTTGGGAGTTGACTAATTAATTTGACGCAGCCCTAGGTTGTGCGGCCCTAAGATGTGCTTCGTCTAATGCGTCCACCAGCCCCCCCCCTCCTTTTTTTTTCTCATTGTGCCTTTCATCTGACGCCTTGCCTCTCCTTCTTTTTATTTCTCCTCCAACTTTCATAATAATATGATGCCACGGTTCTGTGAGTGATAACTGCTTTAAAATTCTCTGGAATCTTTTAAAAAGGTACATTATCGGTTTCTCCCGAATGGGTCCTTGAATTTACAAAGGTTAAATAGAAGGAATATTTACCGTTTCAAAATGACGCTTTTCTTTAATTCAGGATGGCTGTCTATCAGATTCACTTCCTATCATCATAAGACCACATGTTTTAAAAACATAACTGTGCTCTCTTCGAGAAAACGTAGGCATACAGACCTAGATCATTCAGCTTTTTTTTTTTTTTAATTTAAAAAAAATGGCTTGCTAAAATAAGGAAAAATACTCTTAAGCTAGCCATTGTATAACATAAAGTAGACTATATATTACCTACCAACACCGCTTTCTTTTTTTTTTTTTAAGTCAACATAATTATGTTACCAACTAAAAATCTAGTGCGTAACGCAGTGCATTATAAAAATACACTAATATGCTTTTCTTGTGTGAGAAAGGCCAAGGCGACCAGGTGGACACGAGGTCGTGGTGAGCAAGTGCAGCGAATGAGTGAGTTTTTTGTTGTTGTTGTTATTGTTGTTGTTGTGATGATGACTGACTGTGAACTTTTTTGTATGTCACATTTCTGAAGCTTTTATTCTGTTGTGAGCTCATTTTAGTCCTGTTATTATTATTACTGTGTACATGTGTACTGCAACCAGGCGAATTTTGCATCTTATATATAAACATCTTATCTTATATGTTTTCTTTTCGGGCAGGATGGGGTAATGTTGTGCCCAACACACTCAACGGACGCTTGGGCACCATTATCTATGGCCTCTTCGGTTTCCCTCTCTTGTTCACACTCAGTACTGACGTGGGTAACGTCGTCAACAGATTGGTATTTCGATTCTGGCTATGGACAAATCGATTCTATGAGTGAGTAGTGAGTCCTGAGTAATCATGAACCGTGACATTCATTCCAAGCCTTCCTTCGGTCTAGAACCTACAGACAAATCGATTCTATGAGTGAGTAGTGGGTCCTGAGTAATCATGAACCGTGACATTCATTCCGAGCTTTCCTTCGGTCTAGAACCAACCATGATCCTCAGGGAAATAAAAGGGTGTAAGCATTGCAAACATCAAGAGTAACACTGAACGGAAACTCTCTAGAATGAAGCAATTAGGCGAGTCCTCGGAGGGCGAAAAAATTCGCACCAAAATCAGTATTTCGGCGATTTATTGTTACCTGTGGGGGCCTTTGGAGGTTTGTATCTAATCATCTCTAGTAACAGCAATATCAGCAGCATTAAGGATAACAAAAATACATGATATAGTTTAAAACTATATTACTGACAGGGAGCTGGTATTATAAACGTTCATCTTCACTAACTATGTGTTTGCTACCTTGATTTTGCAGTACTATAGATAAAGGTAGCTGCTTGGTGGAGTGGTGTGCTGCCTCTATTCGGTTTTTAATTCGATGAGTGATTTGTCATTTTGCATTGCTTCAGTATTCTCTCAAAATTATGCTGTTGCTGTTAAAAGCCAATTTCGTTTAGAGACCTACTACAGTGTATTGCTGGTCGCACTACAGAGTTTTTATTCTTTACTGTCACTGATGAAAGGACAGACCAAGATTCCAAGACCCGAGAGAAGAACGTGCTCTTCACTTGGTATATTGTTACATAAATTTCACAGTGAAGCACAGATAATGCGTACAGCCTGGGACTGGCAAAAAGTGTATTTATTAACAGAAATTCGTTTTAACCATACATGTACCCTTAGAGAGAAAAACCGGGACCGAAAGTACTCTACTCAGTATCCGTGTTTACGTACTAAGCGTGCCCGTATTATTATTCCACCTGGAACCTATGCAACCACTTTTTTCTCACGGTCTCGTTGAACTTATCTCTCTGTGATCCTAGATGACAGGCTGACTCTAGATGACAGGCTTGACATCTCGCCTGAGATCTCCCCAGCAAGAGATCGCGGACGACTCTGGAAACACCATTATGTCTATTAACTTTATCAGTGTGTAATTCGATTAAATGTATAGGGCTGCTTGGCAAGGTCAAGCATACCTGTGGGACGAAACTAGCAGCCTTTCACTGATTGGAAACTCCATTTTTTTCCAACCACCGCCACTGCCTTCTACCAATCAGTTAACCGCGCTGGACGGCGTTGCCAGCCATGGTCGTGACCTGTACACAACCTGTTCTTAATCCGTGACCATTGTTACGGATAATGAGCTTTGCACGTGTTGTCTGCTGGCCGATCTACTGGCTGCAAAATTCGACCGCCGTGCCCAGCGCTCAGCAAGGAAAATAATGCATTTTCTATTGCCACATTCATAGCGAGCGGACTGTAGAATTAATTTTATTACGGCCCCACGAAGGTTAAGCTTTTGGGCATCTGACTTTTACGCCACCACACTCAGGGGGAGGGAGGGCGGTTCTGGCTCATGCACTTACTGTATTCACTTCTCTCTTCCACCCAGTAAATATCTGAGCGAAGACAGAAGCAAGAGAGGTAGATATATTAGTGGAGATGAAACGACAAGCACCTATACAAGCTTGTCTGGGAGCCAACAGAGCAAGGACAAGTCACGAAATCGACGTACCACGGACTCGGAGCCTCTGCTGGGCAACGACACGTCAAATGCCAAGGAAAGCAATCCTTATTTCGCGTCTGCACTGTGGGAACTTCTGTCTTCCAGCAGCAGTTTGTCCCGGACTAGACGAAATCGGGAGAAAGAAAACAGTCTTACAAACAGCTCGGCCTACCTGCGTAACATCAGGTCTTCTGTGGATTTCATGATGTATGCTCAAGACATTAAGAACAGAGGCGGGTCGCCACTAAATCTCCCCCACTACCGAATTTTGACCAAAGAAGACGCCCTCTGGCTAAGTGAAGAATTTTTCAGAATGTCGGAAGAGGAGCTCAGAAAGTGCATGGAATTCGCAGGTATTGACAACCTAGGAGAGACAGTTCAACCTCAAGACGAGGGGAGAAAGATGACATCACTTATGGATAAGCTCGAAAAGGGCAATTATAATGCTTTATTTGATTCCGGTAACAAGTGCACGGTTAGACATGAAGTCGTGGCGTCTAAACCAGTGGATATACAAAGTCATGGCCCAGTGAAAATTAACGGAACAGCATTAATCATGGAGAAACTACCACAAGACTCGACGCCTCTCAAAGATCAACGGGGCCCCGAATGTCATGAGGAGGTGTTGACCCCATGTCCATTTTCAGTCACGGAGGGGCCCCGCGACATTTGCTTCCCAGAAGCCCTGCAAGATACCACTTCAACGACGGATATAAGAACCAGCTTGACAAACGAAAAACCGGCTGCGCCACTGAGACAAACTAGAAACATGGTAGCCCGCCCTGATTCCGAGCAATTGTCCAAAAATTTAACTTCCACGGCATATCTCGCCGACACAAATCGAGCTCTTAAGAGGCCATCAACCGCTCCAGTTCTTCATACCTCCTTATGCTTCACGGAAACCAATCTGTCATCGCGCACAATAACGGCAAATGCACCACCAAATTTGCATGATGATAGCGTCTTTGGTCAAGATGTTCTCAAAAACAAACCTATCTGTTACGAACTAGAGAAAATCTTTAACGAAAAACAAGACTGTATCACTGGTTCTCGTGTCACTCATCTAGTCGGAGACAATCTGATGCAGGACCAGAACACCAGTCTCAGCGAGATAAAAGATAACTTGAGACCTGGAAGAGGTTTAAAGGCATGTGATCTTTTTTCCCCAAGGGGGGCCGGAGAAACATTTGATAAGGCAGCAAGCGGCGACAACATCGAAGTTTGCAGCTCAGAGAGCCAAAGCAGAGCGGAGTGCAGCCCTGAGAAATACCATGATAATCTTTTCCAACAAACCTTGTCAGATGAGGGTCACTACTGTGGTTTTAAGCCATACTTTTTGTCCAAGCCTAAAGGTCGTAAGATGACAAAAGCAGAGGGAATCCATAACAAGTGTAGGCTAATAAAGCGGCACTTGACTCCCAACAAGGATTCACCTCTTGCGCTATTCGCACTGACAATAGCAGATGAGTGTGGCACTTCTGAAAGCGCATCTACCATGCCGTTTCAAGATCAGGTTAAGGTGGAGACATGCCTTGAACGCAACGTCAGCGGGCAACGCACGCTGCAGCTGACAGCTGAAAGTATGGCACGTGTATTGCCGAATAAACAAAATATGCGGTCAAGAAAATCAAGCAAAGAGGCAACTAACACGTATAATTCCTTACTTGCAGCAAGTCAGAATGACACATTTGAAACAGCTGAGTTTCAAGCTGGTCCTTTCAAAGACAACCTGTTCGATGTACACGTATCGCGTCCACCAAATCAATTACAAATGGAAATGTCCCAAATAAATGTCCCCCCGAGAGATAAAGGCAAGTCACATGTATCTGTTGGCACATCTGCAGGCGATGAGAAAATAACTCATAGAAAGCAGTGTCATCCTTGTGCCATCAGTTCATTCCCTGCGTTCGATGACAATGCCTATACCCCTGCAAGAAACAAACTCACCAGCTCAGAAATTACGGAACCCCAAGAAAAGCAGCAACATAACTCAGTTTCAGGCCAAAGGTGCCAGGGATCTGAAGAAAATAGGGACGTACATGTCCAGTGTGAAAACGTCGTCTGTAAAACTCCGAAGTCAGCATCACACACAAATACAGATCTACAGCCCAAGCGGTCGGACTTCTTACCAATCAACCCGAGCAAGTGTGAAAACTTCATGAGAAAACCAGAGGCAAGCTCGGAAATGGTCTATCACGAAGCTGAAAGACTGGCCCATATTTATGAAGAAGTCTTCCACTGGAAGGAAATGGGTTTCGAGAGCAAAGACTTAAAACCGGAACTGGCAGATTATTTTGATGATATCAATTCACGTTCGACTAGGGCAGCTGGTGAAGCCGAGTATCATAGCAGATTTGACAGTAGTGTAAGAAAAGCTCGAAAAGATGTCGTCTCGCCTGGCATGCCAGCTTTTCTGACTTCACAGATCAAGAGGCCACAAGCCAGTCAAAGACATCTTCGTGTCTACAGACCTCAGTTCACCACAGAACATGACACTAGGCCAGTCGATCAGTTTTTGACAGTAGTGGATGGGCTCCGCACTACAGAAAAGACGCAGAACTTCACATCTACGCACAAAGCACCCATAATATTACTGAGCAGCCGATATTATGATGGCGATTCAGGAAAGGCGTGTGCAGAACATGCAAACACAGGAAGTGTTCCAGTCACGTTGAACAACACCTCTTCTACACATTCGAGCGCCAGTAAACGTTTAAATATATCGAGTAACACAATTCAAAATTTCAGGAAAGATCAAATAGATGTTGAACACAGTATGGCCGAAACCAGCTTCCAACGAGGAAAGGTACTGTGTGCTAGCCGTCATCACTGTTCTGAAGCCACCTCGAGAGATTTCAGCCACGCTGATCACAAATTAGATCATGGGCCTCAAATTCTTCAAAGGATGTTAGATGAAACAGCGTGTGAAATACACACCTCCCCAGAATCTCGTATACACCTCTCATCACACTCAGGACATTGTGGTGTAAGCAGAGTGGTGAGACCAATGTTGATATCTCACTGTCACTGGGGAAAGGTCGCTGCCCTGTCACAGGAGCAAACTGAGCAGATGAAAACATTTACCAACAATAATTCTTTAGGCAAAAACTGCAACGCTCGTGAACAAACGATAAAGAGACGTCCCACAAAGAGTGAAAGTCAGATTTCGATCCCAACGGCGCAGCAAGCCATGACGTTGTCATCCATAACCGCCTTGTGGTCAAAGGAAGCAGGTGAGAAAAAGGACAGAATTACCTGGGGTATACGAGATGACGAAAGTGATGAAGACTATGAACATCTTGATGCCGATGAAAAGAAAGTCCCTTTGTTGGTACTGTACTTTTTCATTGCTGTCTTCGTTGCAATCGGCAGTTTGATCTTCTGGTTAATTTCGGAAATCGAGGGACTGGGATTTTGGGACTCTACGTATTTTATTTATGTTCTGATTTCTACAACAGGGTTTGGTGACATTCTTCCCCCTGATCACACGTTTGTCTTTATCATTATCTATGCCCCTGTAGGTATGGCTTTCTTCAACATTGTCATCAACGCGACTATCGAACTGTTCACGTTTGTGCTTGACTATCTCAACGCGCTGTCCACTTTTGATGAGCCAGATGCGTGATTTGGTGCTGGGCGGAAGCTGTAATTTAGGTTGCAATGCGAGATCGAGGACTAAATCTAGGTAAAGTTATAGACACGGAATACTTCATTTCGGAAAACTCAGGAAATTAAATAAATAAATCTTTTGAGATAGGGAACGATGCAATTCCAAAACAGATTGTTACAATACATGTACAGTATAAGGATTTAACCAGGTTGTGCCAGTTTTAACCATTTAGTCCAATATCAAATCATAATTGTAGTTTGCAGTGGACAATTCTATTTTATTGAGAGAATAGCTAATAAAATGCAACTATCAGTGTCAGTGAACAGGCTACAGCTTCTTGATCAAGTCATAACAAATCAGTAACATAAACCAGGGTACGAGGCAAACAGTGTGTGTTATATGTTATATCAAATGACATTATTACTCAAGGCTAATATTTCCTAAGCTGAAAGGGCAGGCACCTAATCTGCCATGCAAGAGAGCCTCAAACATACATACGTTTTTTTGTGGGGATGACCTCAGAGGAACATGGTTACATGGCCACATAGAAACATCTCTTTGATAAAACGGAGACTTACAAGTGTTTCTAAAGTGAAAATTAAAAAAAACCAAAAAAACAGACAACAAGAAGAGGACAAAAATGTTAAGCAACAACAACAACAACAACAACAACAAAAAAACAACAACAAACTCGATACTTTACGACAGGTACTTGCCGACTGATAAAGAACTCAGTATCGAGTATTCAGCATCAATACGTGCCCAGCACTAATAAGATTTCCTGCGGTTGTCTCTCTGGTGAAAAGGTATAATCATACCATTATATACAGTATAACCATTATCCTCTCGTCGGTCTACCAAAGGACACATTTGAAAAACTACAGCAGGAATTTTCTCCTGCAGCATAAGACTCTTCTAAGGTATATTACAAGTTTCAAGTTTCAAAGGTTTTATTATGCCATAGACCAACATAAATGTATTACAATACAATATTGTATGAATACAATCCACTACCAAGACATAAACCGTGTTCCTCATGCACACTATTGCCACTCATCTACCACTTTCTCATCTACGAGCTGACACCCAGACTTTCGAGAGTTAAACTGACACACAAATCATGAAATTACTGCTATAATCCCTCAATCTCTCAAACTACACTCTCTGCTTGTCACTCTCCTCCCCCCCCTCCCAATTTTTTGCCAGAGGGTGCCCATTTTGGCTCAAATTTCTGAATTATATTTCTTCAATATTCCGAAACATAAATTACTCAGTCTGCGTATGTCTTCACCCCATTCACTTTTAAAGTATTTTATTAATCTATACATAAATAATACAATACATATAAATAACATCATCGGCTCTGTCTGTCAGTGTGCACAAGTGAGGCACTCAGCTGAGGTCTCAGATGTGAAGCAGAGCAGTGCCGGCTGTTAGCAAGTAAGCCCTAGGGGAAATAGCAAACCGAATCATCTAACTTCATGTAATATCCATGTAAAACTGAAGAAGCTCTTATCGCTATTAATTTTAATAAACTTATGATCAAATGCTGCCAATGACTATAGGAATATACATGAATACCGGTAGTGAAACCACAATGGAAAAGTATGCTCCCGGTGCAGTGAAAAAGTACACTTACTACAACATTGAGGTTTATTTATTATCGAGGTCCATTTAAATGATGGAATGGTAGAAGATAATGAAACCAAGCATGTGAAATTCCTACTTCATAATGAAGTATACTTATTATCTGAGGACTTCATATCCAGGTTCCACTTAACTCTAAATTAATACTGTATAGTAAAATTATACTATCTATATCTTCTTGTGAAGATTGGTGTCTTCACAGACTTTCATCTTTTGAGCTGCATACTTCATCTGAATTATTTGTTACCAAGTCCAGATCAGGAACGCAATTTTTGTCCTTTTTTTTTTTTTTTGCAACATACATTATTACTTACCCCAATATAAATAAATATGCTTATTTATCACAGTGAGTAGATGTATGAGTATGATTATTTTCGTTGTTTTTCAATTGTCCACTGATGACAGACATATTTTTCTACCCCAAAAAGTAGCGGTTTTAAATCATGGATTGTTTTCATGACATTATTGTCCTAAATTCAATGGAAGTGAAGGGGGGGGNGGGGGGGGGGGGATAAAGATATGTTTTTGCCATGGGTGATCAGGAAGGTGTCACTAAACAGAGAAATAAACCAGGATTTTGGGATAGAATTTCTGTCATTCAAAACAATCCTAAGGAGCTAGACGTCTAGCTGTTGAGAAATATGATTTGATTAAGGCAAACTGAAAGTTTGGCATTTACTGGCTGATATGCAGCTGACTACTGAATTTATTGGGAACACAGCTTCCAAGACAATCAAAATGGAAGCAAAATCTACGGTGGAATCTAATGGACTACTGCACTAAGATTTGAAACATTCCTCTCAATGGCTGACACATGGTTCTTACCTGCAGGTTTATTTATGCATTCAATATACGAAATACATCTACATGATTTGCTTTGATCCAAACTCCTGATAAATGCCAACCAAATACTAGTTTTGACACTTTGGACTGTTAGTAATGTTGCACATATCGATGGTGAAAATCTCAAACAGTGTAAGTCCGAAAATTTTTAGTGCCGCCTTTTTTATACCAAAGTGAAGAACACCACCCCATGCACATGCCATTACACACTGTGTACTTAAAATGACAGAAAGTCTATATTTTGTCAAATGATCAAACCATGTAACTCTGTAAGTGATGACCTTATGAAAGAGTTTTTTCTTTCCCCTGTAAAGTTTGACTGGTAAGACATACACAGTTTGTGATTTTCACCTTTGATATCATGACAAAACAGACTTGTAGCTTCAATCGTTTTGTGGTATGATAGAAAACTGAAATATTTCTTCACATAATTCATTGACAAGAGCTCATATCTCAGAATATTGCACACTCTTGTTCAGACACTTCATTTCCACAAAATGTTGATAATGAACAAGTTCAAGTTCAAGTTCAATTTTATTATGGGCCTTCAGCCAATTCGAATAAATACAATATTATGTGTTAACATCAAGGTAATGCAACATCCACACACAGACGTACACACATACATACATGCACGCACGCTAATTCACACATAGACACACACACCCACACACACGACACATACTTACAAGTTAGTGAACTTTCCCATGAGCCAATGTTGGACTTTTTGCACCAAGCAATGTCAGTGATAAAAAGTGACAAAATTCCATTTCTTTAACCGTAGCTCAGTAAGTTCTAACTCCATGGGTTGAATTCTATTATACATTACACCGCATTTACCGGTAAAACTTATTTCCAAAATATTGCTTTGCTAAGTGCAGATCTATAAATATGAGACAGTTCTTTGCTTCTTTAAAATTTGGACTTCTGCATTTATCAGAGTATTGCACTCAAACAACTAGGAGGGGTGAAAGTTGAAAAGCATTCAGACACAACTTGGTGTGAAAGAAAATCAACAGAAGATCAATGTAAACTTTCTGAATTTCCTTTTATTTGCAATTCGTATATTACATTACATAAGCAAGAAAGGTCCAGTACTGAATCACATCAGCAAACCAAACCAGTTAACAGCAGCAAGAAATTGTAAAACACTGAACACCTGTGTTCTTCACCTGATCATCATCCGCACTGCCTTCTTCTGACAAATCATCACACAAAATCAATAATGCATAGCTGTTGTGATATTTGGTAATCAGAGGGCAGAGCAGTAAAACACTGCAAATTTATTGAACAATAATAACTTAACCCTTTAATTATCAGCTTTGTCACGGGGCACAACTCTGTGATAATTAACATGCAGATCACCTAAGGCGACCAATGTCCTCAGATGGAAAAGTGAATTTATAGGTTCAACTGTACTTTCAACTGTGAAACCCCAGACGGCCAAATCATTCAATTGTTCTCTGAAATCTCAAGGGGGTAAAAAATGCGACAGTCATGTTACAGGTGCTGACCACTAGCATACACTCACTATGCATGAAATGCTTTCTGAACAATTTGTGTGTACCATGATTACAAAGTTGTGTCCACTTTATTTTACCTTAGTGTACCAGAGTTGCAAAATTGTTTTGAAGCTGTACCATGAATTTTTGTCATGAGAGGGGCCTTGGGGCTGATAATACTTTGTGTATCAGTGTCATAAAATTGCTTCCAATTTTACTTTACCACAGTGTATCAATATCACAAAAGTATGATTAAGCCTTACATACATAAATGTAGCTAAGCTATGTCAGGTACGTGTATTTACATTACTAGAAGGGCCTCAAGACTGAAAGGGTAATTAATCTGATAAGGCCGTGGTATGTATAATGTTACCTTAACAAGACTCTGATACACACGTGCTGAGGCATATATTATTACCCCTGGAGAGCCTGTCCTAAGCACCAGTATGGGCAAAACTTGAATTACCACAAGTCTGGCAGTATTGGCATTTTTTACAACCTTTTCAGCATTGTTTTACCTCCACAAGGATAAAACAATGCGTTTATGTCAAACAGTTTTTCTCATGAACTAAACTTAGTGTACCATCAAAATTTAAACTTCATGTTTCATATAACGTGTTGGTGGCATTTGAGACAATAAAACTTTCAAGGGGCATTATATACAATCAAATCCAGGAATCAAACCTACAACTTTTTTACCAGAAAACTGTGAAACACAAACGCATAACAAACTACTATCTTTATAATATCTGTACATGGCACTGTGAGGCACAAAACATCAAAAGCCATCAATCACACTATTTTTTTCTGTGTCCTTTTTTAAGCCATTCGGCATCGTCTCACTCTTAACTTTAACTGTCATGAAAGCTTTCTTTAACTCATTCCTGTCAAAATCCCTTCTAATGTTTATGCTTCTGAACCCTAAGCAAAGGAAGATAACTACTGTTAAGCATACACAGAGTCAAAAAACAGGACTTTAAGATGTTTTTCAAAATAATCTAGTAATTAATCTTATGTTGCCACATTCTGAAATGGACAGAGATCAATACATACATGACTGCTGCACAGACAATTGCATTTTCAGTGATAAAAAAAAAAAAAAAATCAGGGGATACGTTTTCTTCTGTTCTACACTTCTTCATTTTCCATATCATTGAAGTGCTACAAAAATAGCCTAAGTCAGTTTGCCTATGAGATCAAGGACCAAAGTTCATGTTAAAAAGAATTAAAACACATCAATACTTTTTGCCAAGCTTGCAGTTGCAGAGATAAACTCCTTTTTGGTTTGCCATAAACACATTTCCCAAACACTTTCTCAGATGTGTAAAAAATGACTTGGGCCATCCTGAAGTACAGTGACAATATTTTCATTGATATCTGAAATGTTTTACTTTCTAATCATTTCTATGTGATTAGTATTAGCAACAGACAGTTCGGATATTCATGCTCAAAGATCAAATAAACATGATTTCCTTGCCTGAACACCTGGACAGTACTTCATGAAGTGCACTTAAACAGTTTTTACATAAAATGTGAAGTAAACAAAGGCAGAAAATTCATACCAAATCATCTACCGAAGACAAGAGTTATGTTTGCAGTAGAAAGTAGCCCCAAATCTGGCAAATGAATGGGTTGTTGCAATACCTTAATAGCTAGCACTAATAATAGTTGCCAGGAGCAAGTAGATAACAGCAGCCATTAGGCACCGATGGGGTATATCGCACAGACTTGCTTTAGGAAAGACTGAGTTAAATGACCAACGTACTTGAGATAATGAGATAAGCTCACAAACAACTAAGTGGGTGATATTGCTCAGGTGCTCTTTTCACTTGATTGTTGCTAACAAGTTTGCTCTTTTGTCTGTATTCTGGAACAGGGCTCTGATCATTTGTTTGACCTCAACAGGGCTAAATGCAACAGCTAGCGGTCCTTTACCCTCTGCCCATCGGTCACCAATCTCTGTTAAACTAGCGTCTAACATGAGTTTCATCTCTGTTAACCTAGACCAACTTGGCACATGAATAATGAGTTCAGCATTTGCCACTTCGCCTGGTGATGTCAAAAATTCTCCACACTCCTTTTCAAGGGGCTCTAGGAGCTTGATAAGCTTGTAGGCTGCATCTTGTGCAATGTCTTCTAAAGATGAAATGCAGTCTGTTATTCTCTCCACCACAGACTGGATCAGTTTCCCTGTGAAATAAACATTATATTCAGGGATAAAATATTATACTGTCCCTTAACACTGTTACTACTGATGATGAATATTGGCAAGCTGAATGTCTCTGAAATGTAACTAAAGCATAGCACAGCAGTAGTGAAAGAATTAAGGGGAGACAAAACCCTTTTCCATAAATTGTTATGCAGAAAACATGGTGTGCAATTCACCAGTATAAGTGTCCTTTGCAAAATTCCACACAAATTACAAATGAATATATCTTAGAGCAATGGTTATTTCCAACAACACAGTTCACCCAAGTTTCTGAGAAACCTCTATGCATGTTCATATGTACTTTTCTAAATTATCTGTCTTGACTCAAACTTACTTCGTTGTACATTAAAGTTCCTTGTAATTCTGTATCTAAACAGGATACACATGTTGTTTTATGAGAAAAAAACTGTTAGAAATGTTGAATATATATATGATGTGAAAATGCACTCTCATGAGGCTGTACCCACTACCTATATTAACTGATACCGACAGTCAGGGGGCCAGCTCTCTGTAGCTTATAAAAAGAGAGTTTAACCATGCCAGTTATTTTATCATTAGCATGCTAAGGCTCATTTGAAAATGCCTGGCACAGCTATGAAAAGCTGGCATTAATTCACAATAGCCAAATATACACATGAGGGGGCATGATGCAAAAAATTAAGTTTTAGTGAAAAGTGTCACTTCAGAGCCTTCTAGAGCATTATTTCATATCTGAACCCATCAAATTAGCGCTTCCTTTGAAAATTATTTAAATCTCTATGTTATATTGGAAATATAACGTATGTTGGGTAATATCTGAGGCTTTTATTTAAACTATACCCTTTGGGTTTGTCTTTGTGAATAATCGTAAAAAAAATTACCTTCATTAGCATCAAAGTGCTTATATTTTAATAAAGGTAAGCAAGCAAAGAAACAGTGACAGGAGGCTATAGAAAACTTGACATTCTAATCCGCTTATGGCATGTGAGAGTCAGGAGGTCCTAACAGACAGGTCACAAGGGCAAGCTGTTATTGTGAAATGATACAAACATGAAAGAAAAAAAGACTGAAAAAAAATAAAAGCCTTAAGGCATACCCATTGCTTTTTTGTAGTTGTTGATGGGCAAGACTGGCTTCCAAATTTTCTGCAGGTGACTGAGCTGCAGAAGCACTTGTTTGATGGCCCTCTCTGCATTTTGGTACTTCCCGTCCTCCTCCACATTGCCAAATCCTGAAAAAGTTTGAAGCAAGACATGACTTCATGAATGCACAGAAATTTAAGTCCGGGACATTTAAAAAAAAAAAAAAATTATTTGCTTAGCCTTGCATGGGTGACAAATAATTTTTTCTGTCACTACTATATGGTATCATTTTGGCACCTGTTATTTTCATGTGGTGATTAAAATTGCTTTCTCCTCATTGGCACAAAGTGATTGGTGAAGACTGAGAAATTCAACAGGGGATAAAATGTTAATGAAAGCTGTCAGCAATGGCAGAAAATGTGCCGAGAGCAATAAATTTCAGTGAATCAGATCTGAAACAAAAAAAAAAAGGAACCTACAGCTTAAAGACAACTGTCATTTACTAAAAAGTCCTTGGAGAGGAGATCACTATAATACATATATTGTTGACAATTTCATAATCAGAACTTCAAATACTAGTCTTAAGAGTCCTTTATATTAAACAAGTATGATTCTATACACTGGAATTCAAATCTTCATAGCAAACAACATAACAAAGAACATAACATAAACAAAAAAACAAGAAGAGGGAGTGTGTTTCAGTCACTGCTGGGCAATAATAAGTGTAATCTTGATTATAACAATGCCATAACAGTAATCCTTTAATTACCAGCCTGGGCACCTTTTGCTTTTATCCTGAATGATATACCATATCAAAATCAATACAGATTTCACAAAAAATGATATTGTACTAATCGGGTGATGCACTACATTTTGGGGCCAGGTGATGGCAGGCGATCCGGTAAATAAAGGATTAAAAACCATAAAAAAAGAAAAAGACACAGTTACCATCGGCTCCATCCAAGTATTCCAGCAAAAGGCCACGCTGTCTGTCCATTTGTGACACCAGGACATCAACCCCACTTTTTCTGATTTGCTGTACAAGGTCCATGAATGTTGGTGTGATGGTGGTGGGAAGCTTGGGAGCAAACTGATGACCGAGGGTCAAAAGATGATGGGCTATGAACATGCAATTGTTGTGGTGGAGGGCTGAAAAGAAGCATCATACAAACATTTCAGTGTCTACCACTGCATTAATGCATGACTGTGTTGCATACTGCCCTTGCCTAATTCAGTATACTGTGCAAGCAGAATTGCATACCAAAGTGATAATCAGTACAATTTCCTCGGTTGTGGGAAGTAATTTTAAGAAAACTACCTCAAAATTCAGATATTACTTCACCACCAGATTTCATATACTGGCCTGTGATGCACCAATTCAAATGCCATTACAAATATCTGTACCAATTAAAAACATTCCTCGTGTGAAAAACATATGAGCAAAGCCCAGAAATATACTCCTTTATGAAACTTTACCTGCAATCTGGGGGAACATCTCCAGACTCTGACCATGGTGGGTAGGAACAACGTGACAGTAAGCCTCAAACATGCTGCGGACAGCCAAAAACATCTGGATCCCACACTCTGAAGAACTCTCTGTTGCTTCATTCATTGTTTCATAGGCAAGAGATATTAAGGTCTGGACATTTTGACTGTTGAGAAAAAGACACAGATTTCTTTCAATCTGCAGAGCCACAATATTGATGGATTTATAGGCACATGCTGCAACGTCCCATGGTAGGCTAGAACACATTCTATTGTAGTGGAATTTTTAAACTAATGGACTTGTCACATGATTTTCAGCATGTTTAAAAAAAATGTTTGTGACTATGTAACCTTTGTTCTTAAAAGACAAAACCTTCTACATCCATTCAAGATGATAAAAGCAAATAAGAAGAAAAGGAGCTCATCATTCCACACTGACAACAGTCATACCATGTAATTGAAAAATTATTTTTCTCACATACAGAAAATTGTACAGTTCATGTTGTTTACTAGATGCCATGTTAAACCAGTTGCCAAAAGGCACAAGTAAACTGCTTATTTTGGCACAGATACTCGTGGAATATATGTAAAACACTGAAGGAATACCAAGGTATACAGGGTATAGTAACAGGTTTATATTTCTTTTTTTTACCTCTTGTCCAGGAAAACCCATTTCAACACAAACGAAATAATAATCTACGAGGGAGGAATGGGGAAGGGGTCCTTAACAGTTTGTTTATTGTGGTTACGATTTTACATTCAATTTTACTTTACCATAGTATACCAGTAATACCAGTAAGGTAAAAATGTGATGTTGTAAGAGGGGCCTTGGGACTGACAGGTGTAGGAGAGTTGCATTTTTGCACACATCATTGCACTGAACTTGAGTTAAACCTGGAACTGTGGCAAATTTTGTAGGCAGTAATCTGGGACTCTCCCCTAATACTTGATGTAGGGTTAGGGAAGGGTTCAGAAATAAAACAAAAGCAAACTTGGGAAAGTCCCTAGATATTACCATTAGAAACTTGCCTGTGTGTGCTTTTGCTTTTAAATCCAGTCCCTAAACCTAAATCAAGTTATAGGTGGGAATGTCCTGGAATATTGCCAGTGAAGGAAATCAAATCAGTCAGATGTATGCAGTGGCAGTGTCAGGCCGCTTGAAGTTAAGATTTAGATTTATACCTGATTTAAGGACAACATCATGGGACTCCACCAAAAACCTGTGCTGATGGCTAGTGGCAACAGCTGAAGTCCAGAAGTCCGACAAATTTTGTAAATTAATTGCAAAAGCTGACACACCTCATGGAATTAATGCAAAAGGATTGGTGGAAGGGATAGCTTGCTTAAAAAGGCTGTGATACACAAAATGTTCAGCTAAATGTGGAGAATGTATCTTATAAGGTATTTCTTTCTTTCTTTCCTCTCCTTCACCGCAGTGATGCAAAAACGATTTATTTATGCTTGCAATAGTCTACCTTATCCTGCACTTGGGCATCCTGAATGTATTGTCACTAAGCTGATGGTCTGCAGCCACCTCAATCCTCTTCCCTTTCTTCACACCACCGGGAGTCAAGGGTGGCCATTCCCCAACTGGCTTGTCCTCTGACACTGCCACAGTGTCATGCAAGCTGGACATCATCAAGTCACGAGCCTCCTCCAGAATGGCCTGGCTTTTCTTGTTAGCAAAGAGCATATTCACATTTTCCACATGGTCCAGAAGGGTGTGATTGTCTGGCTGAATGAAGCCCAAGGCTAACAGTTTTTCTGAAGATGAGATGATCAAATAGTAAATTAAATGGGTTGGTTCATGAAATCACTGACATCACAAGAGTGATTACTGGGTTGTACAACGTTTCTTAAGCTTTTTAAGTTTATTTTAAGCTTTTTTTCTCATGATTTCTGCTTGTTTATTTTCTCATACGTTCTACTCATTTATGCTTAGGTCTGTTGTTGTCAATCATGTTTCATATATGATGAGGGACTAATGTCTGAAGATGTATAGTATTTATTATATTATTAGTTCTCCTTACTTCTTTATTTATGTCTAGTGTGGATTTTTCTAAAGAACTGAGCATGATAGTGATGTTGAATAAAATGTAAGACATATAAACTCTTCTTCCAAAATGGTGCTTATTCTTGTCTAACATGTATTTGATGTCAGAATATTAAGTAAAATGTGATGGGATGAGAATTATCTCGAGTGTTTTCATCTTTAATGAAACAGAGCTACATGCTATTGGTCAGCTCACTAAATTAATTAAGGAACCTCAAGAATGCCACAGATCCAGTATGATGATTTCATTTTCTCTGTTTAGCATGACTAAGTCAAATGTCTCTGATAAATGTGCTCATATTGCAACAAATTTAGCACATCAGAAAATGGAGAATCTCTACAATAGACTGTGACTGAATGTAAAAAAAAAGCAAACCTTGCAGTAACTGTGTGGCTCCTATAACACTGCTAAAGCCCTCTAAGTCTTTGGCACTGGTAGGAACAGCTTTTGCCAAGACTGTCCGCTGCAACAGATCCAAGAGCCAAGGCCCCACCTCCTGCCCAAGCAGTGACATGAGGGTTCCTTTGCTGGATCCCAAGACTGTGGTGCTCATATCTGATGACGTTCTGGTGGAGGAAGCCTCTGAATCTGTCACCTCTTGCCAACCATACTCAATATGAAGAAGCATAGAATGCAGAGATTCAAGGACGTCCAAGAGATAAGCAAAAACAGACATGTATACTGTTTGCTCACTTGAATCTTTCGAAGTGTCCTTACTTTTACTTGGCTTAGATGTTTGGTCAGCATCGTTGTTTGATGAGTGAAGAACTAATGTCTTCACTGATCCGGATGTTTTTATGTCTATCTTCAGCTCCCTCTTTTCAATTACAAAAGGCACCATGTATTTCTGAAAACGTTCTGAAAATGTTTTCATTCTGCTGTTAAGGAGATTCATCATATGAAGGCCCTCAACGATCTCTCTGAGTTCTGCAGCAGAGCCCTGTTCACAATTTACATTGAGAGAAATCTCTTGTAGTGATCCAACATCTTCAGACTGCGCAGCCGCCTTCTTATCTTTTTGTACATTCCACTTCACAGCATCTTTCCACAAGTCTGACAGAGTGCATTCCAGCTTGCCCTTCTGGACCTATGAGTTAAAGAAAAAAAAAATCAAGACCCTTAAGGCTGATATAAAGTTATCATCTTACCGTGGATGCTGGTGACAGGGGCCAGTGGATTTTAAAACCTTAATAACCCATGTATAAATATACATTATGGAAAATAGTATTTTGACTGACTTTATGAATCCAGAAACAGGGTACAAATTGCACTGCATTCTTTTCTAATTCATTGTATTTTCAGTGAGTCTTCGGCCTAGTCAACTGTTGTCATTCCTATTAGGATGAGATCCCTGCTTGTCAGTGAACAACAAAATATCAAAAAATGACACCTCTCACACAATCCTAATTTTCATCCCCTTCCATTATGAGAGAAGTGGACGGAGAAGAGAAAGATATACATAATATGGCTTTTGCTTCTTGAAAAAAAGGAAAGTGATTACCTATATCTATTTTAAAGATTAACTTTTCAACAGCATAAAGAAAAAAAACTTTCAACAACTGACAGTTTCTGATAATGGTCCTTGAAACAGAAGAAAGACAACTAAATTTCAACCTATTCTGACATGAAACTTCATTAATAAGGAAAAACAAAGCAGCAGCATTTAAACACATTCATTACAAATTACAAGATGCAGATGCTCTAAAGTGTTTTGGGTTAAGGCTATTTGGAAAATAATTTATCTGTCACTCATTTTGAGACATGCAAAATGTTTCAGAATAGCACTGGTCACATGTAAAGGTTTCTCACAGCAAACATGTCCCAGTATACTTCAGTTCACAATCTATTTTAGTTTAGGAAATTGAACTTCCCACAACCTCCTGTGCAAACTACTCACACATAGTTCTGTCTTCATTGCTTTCAAGATGGCGATGTTTTCATCTTGCTCACACAAAGGGTGTTTAAGCAAAGCCTCCAGCTTGTGCAGAGCCACAGCTGCTTCACTGTACTTCTTATTGTCCATGGCTTTTGCTGATGCCTGAAGGAATCATAAAATACAGCACATGACAAAAACATTGACCACATGCATGAACAATGATCCTGAAGCCCAGTGCCTTGTGCTTTCCAATGTGCAGTGAATCTTATGACTATGAGTCCTTTGATTTGAAGCCGAAAAAGATCAACGTGTCTTGGAACTCTGGTTAAATGCTGAAAGGAACCATCAGGTTACTTCTAATGAGATCCTGGGCTTATCATGATAAATAAGGTAATGAGTCACGGCATAATTTACCATAAACGTAATGACACCCAACATTTGCTTTCACAGAATTTAAAATGCAGTATCTTCCTTTAAGAAAAAATAAAGAACAAAAGGAAGCATCAAACTGATAAACTTAGTTTGCTCACTAAAAGAGCTATCTAAGCCAGCCCTAATATATTTCATTATGTAAGATAACACATCAAACGTATAATCAAATCACACCTGCTCTGAGGTCAAGATCACCCTGTTTCGGCTCCACCATTGCAATTCAGGTGATAGAAATAATTCCAGGTTGACAGAAAGTCAGCATAATATATATATTCTGCCAACCAACACTGACTCAGACATGCTTGCCTATGGATAATTTCTGGCACAGAGACAAGAATTTTCAAATACCCCCAGATGTTGAAAATTGACAAAGTATAAATACATACCTCTTGAAGATCATAAATTTCTGCCAGATAATCTAAACCAGACAGAATGACTTTTGCTTTAGAAAGTTTATGATTAAGATTCTGAAATTCTCCAGTGGATAGGGTAAGCTGTGCTTTGATCTGTAATAGCAAAAGGAGAACAAAATTACATGAAAGACGAACATTAATAATAATAGGGCAGTAACAATTTTTATTCTTCCAGCAGAAATAATTGTGGCAGGAAATCCAACATAAGTTCTTTTATCAGAAAATGTTAGAATTACAAATATAGGTGGAAATATGAAATTCATATCATAGAGTATACACTAAGAATGTTGTTCTGTACGAGGCAAGTTATTCAACACAGACTAACTGAAAGATGTAACAAATCACTAACTGAGACTACAGTCCAACATCTTGATTTCTTGTTTCTCCCCAATCTCTTCAGCAAGTTAGAAGCTAGAACTGACATCAAAAGCAAGAAAAGAGTGTGAAGTTTTCACAACAGTGTACACAGTCCAACTTGAGAATAGGCCAATCCTGAAGAGAACAGCTTAGGATCTTCAATACCAGACTGCAGACAGCACAAGAGATATAAAAAAAACAAACAAAGGTAATGAACCTAGATATAGCCATGGTTAAATTAACAAACAAGGTTCCACTGTATCTTAAAAGATTATTTTGCTTGCCTTGTCTCTGCTCTTTCACTGGCAGACATTCCCCAACAAATACCACAGAAACAGTATGCGTTACTAAAAAAACATTTACAGACAAACATGAAAAGATCTGTAACGCATCCAGTGAAATGCAAGAGAGGGGAAGAAGACAAGAAAAAAGAAAGTACAGATATGAAAAAGAATTAAAGACCAATTCAAATGCATGGAAGAGATTGAGTGACCCCAAAATGTTATAAGATTCTCTACCTCAGTATTAATCTTGCTCTCCAAGGCAGAAATGTCATCCTCAATTTCATGAACTTTCTCACCTAAACCCTCTGTAGTGGACAGGCAAGGGTGGAAATTAACATATTTACGTTCTGCTAGTTGGTATATCTCAACTTCCATCTCAGCCAGTTTGCGGGTGAGAATATCAAGTTTCTCATGAATGGCCTTTTGCTCGAGCTGGCCTGGAAGGCAAACAGAATCAAATACTAAAACAACACCACTAAAATTCTAAGAATTATTTCATTCAATTCTTTGTAAGAGACCATACTGCGTTCTGCAAAAATGCTTTGACTTATGGATGGGCTAGAAAAATTAAATGTATGAGTCTGTAGCTTAATCACAAGCTTGAAGCAAGCATGATGTTTTTGGAGGGGCACATACCAATACATGCACCAGGCATATTTGTGGACGAGGTTCATCGAAACAGTAACAGGCAGATCTACAAAGAATTGCCTGCATTCGACTTCCATTAAAAGGGTGTAAATTTGTCAACATTGTTGGCCTTTTTTAAAGCCTCTGAGTTTGCTTAGTGATCAAACTACACATTCCTTCTCTCCTCAACATTTTGAATTTCACATTATAACAAAACTCTTTAGTTTAAGTGGAAGAGGATACATAACAAAGCTTTCAAGATCAAACCCATAAGTTTTATTATCTTTTTTGCTATGAAGCCCTCATTTTTGTGAAGGAGTATTGATCTCAACATAGATTTAAACAAAACTATTACACCACAATATACATAGAAATTTGCTGAGTAAAAGTTACCTTCACCAGCAATGGCCTTTTAGAGAGAGGCATTGTAAATGTTGGAATTCCTTCACCTTTTTCATTGGCTTTGTTTTGATTATAGGTGCAGAGTTTGGTTCAGATTTAGGGTAACAATTAGGAAGGAGAAAGCACACATCAGAGATTTCCTATAAAGCTTCTGTAGCACTACAGAACAATCAGCACTCTCATATAAGGATTATGAAAATTTCTTTAAAAGTTAAATAATATTTGCTCGTTGTCGCTGCTTGCTTTCAGTAAAGAAGAACTGTGTTTTTTTCCTTTCACAGTGATGCCTCATTTACAGTACAGTCCCACTTCCAAGAGTTAACTGGAACTGAGAGTGGATCATCAACAGGGCTAAGCCAATAATATCTGTTACTAAGAGGAAGTTCAATATTTAGATACCAAAATGACATCATTATAAATTATAAAATCAATCACAACACTGCTTCAGTTCATCATTTCTGATGAATCAGGCATTTCTATAGGCAGGTGTGTGGGCTTTGTCTAGACACGCCAGAGACACCAAAATCAGCACATCTAACCAAGTAGTGACATCTTGCTCCAAATATGATTGTGATCAAACTTTTCCTGATGTCCTTCAGAAGCAACTTAAAAAAGCTAACCACTTCACCCAAAAGGCAAAATCAAAATAAAATGATAATAATTAATATGTGAGAAGGTACCATTTCCACTATATCGCCTAGATATGCTCAAATAATAATGTCTCAGGACCGTCCAGAAGTTTTTTTCCTTCTTTCGTCCTTTACTATCCCTTTCCCTTCCACTAACACTACATTATGCATAGGTGGGAGAGTCCCCATATCCCCAAGAGGTATGCTTCATTTTATAATTTTCCTTTAAAATCACATAGCCTATGTTTTTATCAAAATCAACAATGTCCAGAGTTTTATGGTAGCTTCCACTGGAAATTTCAGTAACATTTATTGAATTACGATAAGGCAGTGCACTTAGTGAACTATGAGCTAGATGTCTAGATCTATGTAACTTGTAATGGAAGAGGGAAGGAATCCCAAAAGACTAACGTGTCAAAAGTGCTTCGCACTTTCAACATAGTGAATAACAACACTAGACAATGTATTTTTTTTTCACCACCAGCAGGGTCAATTCTTTTGCCTATGCCAAGCTGGAGAGAAAAGCGGGGAGGAATTCCATATGTGTGCCAGGAAAGATTTCTGCATGCAACACACTGAACCAACAAAACACCTAACCCTGGCCTAATCCCAACCCTGACCCTGGCCCTGGGTTGGTTTTTGTTTTTTTTTGGTTCGGTGTGTTGCATGCGGAAATCTTTCTGGCACACATATGGAATTCCTCTCGAAAAGTGTCAGGTTTGGGGTTAGACCAAACCTGTAAACTTGACTTTGGCTACGGTTAATGTAATGTAAGCCATAAGAAAGATGATAAGTAAGGACTTGGCGGTAAGACTGGGACCGACTGGGTTTGGAAGAGGGAACGTTTAGAGAAGAAACTATTTCTGGCATGGCCTAGGAAGGGTCCCCATTATTAGGAGGTTCAGTGTTACCTGCATGCTCAAGAATTTTCGCCACAAAAGACGTTGCCATTACTGAACTAAATCGGTAGACTTTATGGTCTCACCGATGCAGTACAATCGAGAAGTCAATACGTTGCGCTCCAACATAACCTAAATGTAACTTCGCTCACAAAAGAATATTTCTTCTATGGGCACGTCTATCGTTCTTATCAATGTGTGGTTTTCTCAATTTTCTGTCAAGAACAAAGCCATGGAATTATATAGGCCTACATGTAAATGTATATAGCAGGTGGGCATCTCCCCTCCCTCTTTCTTGCCAAACCAACTAAGAAAGATTTATCACAGTACAAAAAATCAGACAGAAGCATGTCTGATTATAAAACTATTACAGTAAATTCCATGTAATTGCTCTGGGTTTAATCAAACCTGCCAATAAATGAATTTCACCTGTTTACAAACCCCACATAAAAGTCACCGGATAACTGAGCATTCCTCCAGATAATTGCAACATCTCAGTTACCGTAAATGCAAAGATCAGTATCATTCAGCACAAAGAAGGACTGAAGGCCACAACCAAATTTACAGTTAATGGTCATGGAGACTACACAACCAAAGACAATGGGCAGACATGGTTGACAGTGTTGTCATAATTATCGCCCTATATCGCTGTCACAGTTGGATTAGAGTCATACTCCAACCACCCAGCTGATGATAAATATTTTCATGCCTGGAATGTGGATCAGGGCTGATGCCAGATGAAGAATTTCATATAACAACTCTTCCGGAATTCGGTTTAACGAGGAAAGGAGAACTTGGAAATAAAACTGATGGGAAATTTCAAAATATGAAAACGAACTCCCAAGTATAGGATGAAGTCTCAAGTCTAACAGCCACAGAAAAGGAATTTGGGGTAAAAAATTATGTTTTGAATAACGATACGAAATTGTCCGGGTCAGAATTAATATTTCTAGTGCCAGAGCCGTACATAGTCACTCTTAACTACTATCTATATTTGATGCGAATGTTGATTTAAAAATTCTGCCACCTTGCACAACTGAGAGAAGAGAATGATGTGCATTCAGCTGGTATCAAAGCGGCCAATCAGTAAATGATCTGGCAAAGATAGGAAACCTTTTTACTTAGAGAACGAGGCAACAGAAGATCCTCAGAGGAATAACGAGGTGCAATGCACTAATGTGGCTGAACGCTTTCACTGTGCAGATATAACATTATGAGAAATTCATTAGTATGACATCCCACAACCAGAATTCAGTATAAAATTGCAGTCATCGGAATATGTTGTGAAAAGTGAAACTAGCAGGATACAGATGTTCTTTTGGAAGAAATATGTACAAGTCACTTTCTAAATTCAATTATGATCCCAAACTAATGACAGGAGAAAGCGTGGCTCATATTATAGTCACGCTATTACTACTGCTGTTGCTAGCTTAATTATTACTACTGTTTTCTATGTTTCGCTGTTAAAGTGTATTGAAATTTTGACTTGAATTTACTATTCACCAGCTCTTCCTATTTCGAGTTTTCATTAAACGTAGGTTTCGTTTGCAGTACGAAATCATGACCCGAACCGGGTTAATAACCATTGATCATGCTCGCTTTTTTGGTTTTGCAGGGAAGAAGAGCAACTTCCTCTTCTCATGTTTTCTACCAAAGCTGAAAGATCAAAATGCTGTCAAAAACAACTTTAGGCATCGCTGCCGCAGGAGCAGGAATTTGTTTCATTGGTTATTGCTTTTATTTTGACAGAAAGCGTCGAAATGATCCAGAATTCAAGACAAAGTTGAAAGAAAGTAAGAGTTTGCTAGGGGAGACCCTTTGATCCCTCGCCTCGGTTACAATGAAGTATGATGATCATGATGAAACGTGACTTTACAAAGTTTGCACTCGCCTAGACTATACTAACTATAGTCTACCGTCGATTTGACAGTAGGCATGACTTTAAATTAATACACTTTTCTGGCCATGTATGCAGTTTGCTCTGTTGTCCAGATGGCCCTCTCTCATGACTGCACAGATTCAATGACCAGTCCAAGACTGACTAGTCTCAATAATTAATATCATTACAATATTATGGTGCTGTGCCCAGGAGACTAGTCTAGTCACTAGAGAGAGCCATCCTGATAGTGATGATCATCCTGACTCACCAATTTGAACCTTTGATTCTACCCACCCTCATATTTTTTGCATCAATATGATGTTTGTATTAACTCATTCCATGCCAGTCGACGATATGTCGTCGATATACGTTGCCGTGGCTGCGCCAATCAACGATGTATCGTCGATATCAAAATCTTCTTTTGTTTTGCTACTACAGGTCTGGTTTGAAACTTTTTAGTACTGATAAGCAATGACAACTCTTCCTAAACTCCCGTTCATGAAATCGGCATTAGTTTTGAGTTGTTGGATGCGATTTTTCTTTATAGTAAGAAATAGTACTTTTAGAAAATAGTGGCCTGGCAAAAACGTGGAAAACATACTGGCATGGAATGAGTTAATATATGGTAATTCAGTAATTGAAGAGCGTTTTTCCAAAAGGCACTAAGTCCACTTTTATTGAAAATTTAGCTAAGTGTTTCACACCAAGGCATTCCTACTCTCTTTTCATCCTGTGATTTGCTGATGCTTCAAAACAAGCTTATTCCACTTTAACCAAGCTGGTAAAATATTGCCGTTTTTTTCTAAAGGCTAAAGGGGTTAAGTCAAAGCTCTCTGGCTTTCCAAAACGCGATTAGTCCTAGCGCATGCGCGGTATCGGTCACTTCCTCGGACGTTAAAGGTTGGTATCGAGTCAGAGTTTAACTATAGAATCTTCTTGTTGTGAGGATGTTCATTAATTTTTGTGGCTTGGAATACTCTGAATTTAAGAAATTAATTGACAGACATTGTATAAAAGCAGATATTTAAATTTATTTTGAATATTAAGAGGGCGACTGCTTGCATCTAGTTCGCCCATCTTTACAGGACTTGGTCCCTTTTGAAAGGTCACTTATTTTAGTAAAACTAAAACCTGAAATTTTGTTGAATAGAACCTGTCTGTCTGTTTTCAATTATTACTGCACAAGTTTTATTTATTTTATTATTTTTTTTTTGTAATTGTTAAATGTACATTTTTTAAAATCTAAATGTAGTAGATCCACACACACTATTTCTCTCTCACGCTCTCCCATTCACACACACACACACACTCTCTTACAACTTACACATATGCACATATCAATCAATTAATTCAATTTCAAATATATTTTATTACAAGACAATGCCATCAGTGAACAAAAGATTTTCCTCAGTAATGTCAGTGTTTCAGAAGGAGCTAAGTCCATGGACTTNGCACAAGTTTTATTTACTGTATTTTATTTTTTTTTTTTTTTTGTAATTGTTAAATGTACATTTTTTAAAATCTAAATCATTTAGTAAATGTAGTTGATCCACACACACTATTTCTCTCTCACGCTCTCCCATTCACACATACACACACACACTCTCTTACAACTTACACATATGCACATATCAATCAATTAATTCAATTTCAAATATATTTTATTACAAGACAATGCCATCAGTGAACAAAAGATTTTCCTCAGTAATGTCAGTGTTTCAGAAGGAGCTAAGTCCATGGACTTGGAGCGTTTTGCAGAATCGCACAATTTGTCAACAACATTATTTAATGTATGAGTTTACAAAGATCTCATTTAACATGTCTCTAAAGTTACTCTTAAAACTTAAAATACTCTTACTTTATGTGGAGAGAGGAATTTGATATTTAATGCCATCTGTCTTTCACTTAAAATTTGTTTCTACTGACAAAAAGTGTAAATTGGACTTAGTGCCTTCTGGAAAAACACTCTTCAATTAATCTCCTTACACTACAATCTACATACACTGACTGTGATATATACTAATCACAGCACCTTTTTCATTTTTCAAATTTGAAGTCAAAGCACCCACAGATTTGTCGGGATATAAAATGTATGCAGCCCTGTCGGACAGTCAGCACTCCTGGACACAAATTTAAAATAATTTTTTAATGTTTAATAATAATAATATTTGCCTGTTATCATGCTCGCAGTTTGTTTGTGGTATAGGCCTATGTTTCATTTCATGGTGACTTCTAGTTCTACATTTTGTCTCCTTATTTTTCCCAGTGAAATTAGAATTATTGATCATTCCTGGGTGTTCACACTTCTGGGAATTAAGTGGAGCCAATACAGGGTCAAGCCAATCCTGTTGTTTTCAAAACGAAGTACTATATTTAATTACCAAAAAGCCATTGTAATCTATCACCATGACTTTCTCAATTTGTCGTATTTTAGAGGGGGGTGTCTGGCTGACCTGAAGGTGTTTGGAGGTGTCCAAAATACCAAAATCAACGTGTTTGACAAATTTGTGTTCTAAGTACGAATGTGAATGCGATTTTTCCAATGTCATTAGAAAGAAGACATAAATTTAAGACTAACCAGGTCAACCAAACCCAAAACAAAGCAAAAATAAGTGAGCAGAAGCTATTTCTGCTCAAATGTCTGAGGTATTCTGAGGACATTTTATGCGCGATGCAAACAACCAAACCACAACTTCCTGCATTTACACTCCCCTTTTTTTACCAACTAGCTAAGACTCTATGGAGAGTCAGACTGGCAGTAAATACTAAATGGGGCTACTTTAAAACGTTGACTCTCTATAAAGTCAGGCTTTATCCAGACATTGAGCCTCAATAAAGTCTGACTTTATGATGAATCACAGTTAACTTAGTCCACCCCATTTAATTTATATTTACTGACAGCTCTTTGTTTTATATTATAAGACATGTGCAGCCTTTCACTCTTACCTTAGTAAGTCTGTGTCCTTTGGTGGGTAATATCCTGCTTGAAGAAGCAAGTTGATGTGTACAGTTCAAGATCAGATGACCATGTGTAGCCGAATGTTTTCAGGGCTTAGGGCATGTATGTGTAGCTTATCACTTGATCTCTTGCTGTTGTTGTGTCATGCAGCTATGAATTTAAGCCTCTGTACGCAAGGTTGTCCATAGCAGTAACCAGTGGTAGTGGGACTGTTTTATTTCTCAGTCCGTTAGAGGACTGTTGTGGTGCAAAAGTTTTGCTTGGATCATTTTGCACTGATATTAGAAATTTTCATTTGATGTCCTTTCAGGGAGACGAAAAGCAAAACAACAAAAATTATCCAAAGGTGGAGGATCTCAGGTAAGACGATTGAACACTCCAATTAAGATTTTGATAAATTCTGTCTGTACATGGGTAGCACATTGATAATTTCAATTACTGTTTGAAGATTTGGCATGCATTAAAATTTTATCTAATTTCTTGAACAAATGAATATTTTTTTAACAGATAAGCGTGTCGAAATTTCCCAGTTTCTTTAAGACAGGAGTGTTGACTATTGACTCGGGATTGCTTCATATGAGAGCAGTCAGAAAGTTTGAGTTAGAGAATAGGAGCTCTCATTGGCATGACTCTGCATGATCAGAGAGTGAAAGTAAAATACAATGTACTTCTATTTTCAGTGTCATTGTTTGATTTAAATGATGCATAAGATATAAAATTTTTCACTGTGCTAAGTCTAGAAAATGCTTATTGTCTTCCCGCACCATCTTGTGTTTTTATGTTTATGATGAAACTGTTGTCTCCCTCACTTAAAATGAACCAGCATTTAAATAAACAACCTCTGCCCTGACTTGTCTTAGGGCTAGACAAAAGGTTTGTTAAGATTAACAGGCATGAAAGACTTGATTACCATGCTTAAAGTAAGACACGCACATCAAAAATAATTTTCTGTTTTTCAAGACTTTTTCTCTCTAAATATTATCTATGGTGCCCACCCAGTCAATTTTGCGAAGAAAGAGCGTAGTTCTGTTACCGTGCGCGTATGTAATATGACGCAATAAGGAGAGCTAGGGTTACTGGGTTTGGCTCTTGCGTCCAGAATTATTCCCCTTCCCCAATCAGCAGAAGCCTGTGGCAAAAACGCTGATGTCAGTTACGTTCCAGCAGTTACAAACACCTCTACCTGACGGTGTATTATTCAGCTTTTAAGTAAGGTTCTGGTAATCCAAATTCAAACGTAAAGTTTGATAGTGTAAGCCAGAAAAAGTATTCTGCATTTTTATTGCCTCAACATGATTTTGTTTGGTATAGCTACTGTTCACAGAGGAATTAAAACATTCATACCAACATGCTATCAACATGCAGAGCACTGGCTAGACAGCTTGGCCAGGTGGCAAGAATGTATTTGACGTAAGCTTATGGCCGCCACACGCGCAGTGGTTGTAACAATTTGGACTTTGGATAACGTATCCCTGTGGGTTGTCTGGGGTCAGCAGAGGTGTTATATCATTATGACAGACACTTGAAAGACTGTTTTAATTGGAATAATAGGGTATTGTATGATTTAATATGGTCTGTAGGACGGTGCAGTCTTCCTTTAAAGATGGGTGAAATCTTACATCTGTTGCCAGTTTTGTAAGCAACACAAAGGAATGAAATGAGTTCTGTGCATTTCATATGGCATGCTTGAGTGTTTCTTAATTCTTCAGAAAACTTTAATCCAGCAGTGGAAATAAATATAAATAAATAAATAAATAAACTACCGTAATTTAATGCATACATTTAATACGCATACATTTTCCGACCTTAAGCCTTTCATCAGATTAGTAGTTGGCAAACAATAGATATTTAAGGATAAATAAATAGAAATTATGAGAAAAGAACAATTTTAAAAAATCATGAGAAAAAAGCTAGAGCTAAAATAAAACATCTCACAAAGAACTGGGTGAGTATATATGCATGAAGGTGAACAGGACTCAATTAGTACACACAACTACAGAACAAACAACATTAAATTTCACCTCATTCTTTTACTCTTGGTAATTCCTGTGTTTTACTCTCTCACTAACACATTGTACAGCAAACTGAATGGTTGTTATTTTGTTTAGAAGACAAAACTAGACTATTATTGTTGCTGTATGTTTTGACATGAGAGACCATGAAAATTTTGCAGATTTTAAAATTAAATTGATTACTGTTTGAATCTGTTTTTTCCTCAGCTGCCAGACCTGACAAATCCTGAGGCAATGCAACGTTTTTTCTTGCAAGAAGTCCAGAAAGGAGAAGAACTTCTTGCCACTGGTAATTAAACATTTATTTAGCAATCAGAAGCTGAAAAACCGCTTCTCCATATGATTTCAGTGTATGCTAAGCTGTGAAAAATCCTGATACTTTTTATTTGAAATTAAAAGTACTGTGTTATCTACAGTGTAAAATAGATGGTGACCATGGCATGCAAACTGCACAGCCTTTTACTGTGGTTCAGTTAGTTTAAAGTGTTGTTCAAAACCTTCCGTGCAGCAGTTGCTGTTGACCCCTTATATGTGACTTCTTTTCAGGCTCTATGAAAGCATGGGTTACACACAGGTAGCTTTTGAATACAAATAACTTTGAAAGTGATTAGAAAAATTTGAAAAATACTAAACTATTTCACAACGGCCCAGACTTGTCTATGGATCATTTACGAGTTGGTCAGTGATATGGTATGAGTTCATATACAGTCAATTCCACTTAATCGCCTTCCGCTTAATCGCCTTGTTTCCTAGGGAACCGAATTTTTTTCTATATAAAAGTCACTGGATAATCGCCTCTCACTCCGGATTATTGACCACTTTTCCGCGCCCATGAATTCAAAGATCAGTGGTTGAAGGGTTACAGTTGACAAACAAACAATGTACACAGACGGTTTAACTGCGCGACGGATGGCAGACCGGTTGACTGACAGCTGCCACCCCGAAATAGGTGTGATGTCTTTCCTCTCCACCTCCCCCTTCTCTTGTCCCCCTTCGTCCCACGCTACACATCACTGCCTTCGCCTGTCCGATATGCTACTGCGCCGAAAGCCGTGGTATAGTCTCCTCCCCCCACGCCTTGACTGTGCCTGTCTGGTGGATTTCGGTTAGATCTGAGAACGTGTCATGTGGATGAACGGTCTACCCCGACCATGTCATCCTACTCCTTATTGTCTGCTGGGTTATTGCGAGGTGGCCAATGAGAGAGACAGCGGAGGTCAAACATTTTGTGCGCTACAACACCATCAAACTCGAGTTTGTCCTGAGTCTGTCGACAAGAAGGTGTCAATGCACGATATCAAACCACGACATCAAAGAAATTTAATCTTCTTACCAAAAATATGGCCGAAATTACTTCCTTCGTTTAATCGCCGCTCCGCTTAATCGACCACTTTTTACGTGATCCCGAGGATGCGCGATTAAGCGGAGTCGACTGTACTTCTGTTTAATCATGTTGCTGTAAGGTTGGTCTTATGGTAAACAATAAGGACTTAAATTTAATGGTCTAATTTCTGCTCATGTGTATAAGTTATAAAGTGCTTTGACTACTGTTAGGTCAGAATTACTTAACTAGTGTTGGGGCCATAATTGTCAAGCAGTCTGTTTGTGATGGCCTGTTTCAAAAGATTGCAATGCATCACAAATCTCAAAACCAAGTAACCAAGTGTTTCCAATTACAGTGAAATCTCGCTATACCGCCACCCGTTATACCGCCATTCCCGCATACCGCCAGCTTTTCGCCGTGGAACGGATCTGACACCTATACAAAGTCACTAAAAATCTCGTTATACCGCCATCCGCCATCCGCTTAACTGTTACATTCATGACTTGAGTATAGTAAATATTGCTCGTTATACCGCCAACGTAAATTTAACCCCCACTTCCCACTCCCCACCTCTACCTAAATCCAGCTAACAGACGGAACATCACTTGGCGCCACAGTCTGTGCTTGTTACTCAAACACCGATCCTACTACACTCTCTTCGCTTTTTGGAAGCGAAGTCCTGAAAGGCCTACTGATGGGGCATGCAGTGGAAAGGCGGGTCACAGTTCAATCTCCTCTCGCTCAATAGGCCTAGAGAGTTTGCGAACGAACGTAAGCGCGCGCGAGGTGATGCTTCAACTGGTTCGCACCGGTCGCGGGGTACGATGCAAACAGCACACATTGATCTATGACGTAGGCCTAGCGCTCGTGTGATTCTCCGACCCGGGTGTGTAATGTGTAGTAGTCAACTTCTTTTCTTATCATTCTCCAACTTGACACATACGCTTCCAATCCTTAGTTCTTACTTGTTTTTAATTTTTTAACTCTATTGTTTTAAAGGGAGATAACTGCATTATTTTAGACATGTTAGCCAGTCCAATGTTGGTAAATTACTCATTTCCCTTGTTCTACATGGTATTTTCGTTGTACCGCCATTCTCGTTATACCGCCATTTTTCTGTTTGCCCCTTACTTGGCGGTATAACGAGGTTTCAGTGTAGATCTGTTTCCAAATGCATCCTGTTGTGTATTGTACACTCATGAAGTGCAAAAGTACACACTGACAGATCTTGCTCTTAGTTATTTGACATTCATGTTTATCTATTTCAGGTGAAATTGAAGAAGGTGTAGAGCATTTGAGCAATGCTGTGGCCGTGTGTGGCCAGCCACAGCAGCTGCTTCAAGTGCTGCAGCAGACGCTACCTCCACAAGTGTTTGCACTGCTGGTGCAGAAATTGCCAAGTGTTGGTCAGGTAAGTTTGGCAGTGGACCTTAGACATTATCAGTATGCAATCCAAAAAGCTCTCACAATGTGCTTTTAATAAAGCTCCTAAACTTACTCTAGTTATTACAATCCTCCTTCATAAATAATGGTAAAAAATAATCCAACTGGGAATCGACACAATAATTCCAGTACTGCTGCTAATCTGAGAAGCAGCCATGGAAGACTTTATATGTTGGCCTGTCAAGTCTCATCTGTGATTCGGCCTGTATCTCTCCTGTAATCTCAGGTCTCCTTCCCCTTGGCTGAATTTTGAGTTTAGGAATGGAAGAAATCACACAAAGCAAAATCTGGCATTTTTGAAGGGTGGGGGACAACGACCATGTTGTCTGAGACTTAAAATTGTTGAATCCTGAGAACAAATGCTCTAATGCATTGTGACGGTGCAGCAGTTGAACATAGCACCACTGTCCTAATCTGGGTGCAGCTGCCTCAGGATGCCAAAGTGAAAGTATTTGTATAATCTGCTCCATGCAGCTTCTTCTCTTAACAAGAATGAAAGTATAGCTGAAATGATGGAGATTTGAGATGATTGAGGAAATATTGGCTGAATCAGGGATGGTCTTTGGACATGCTGACTCTTGAAACTTCCAGGGGGACATTTGGGCCTGGATGCAGCACTGAGGTCATTGTGCTGACTCCCAGTCCCAGAGGGGCTATTTTGAAGGTGAAGGGACATGTACAGTAAATCTGTAACCTTTTATAGGCACAGGTCAGCAGTTTTGAACTTCGCCTCATAGATTCTCCAAATGCGTGGCACTTTTATGAAAGAAGTGGAGTAACACCAAAATCGAGGATGTTGGCACATACTTTGCTGTAGCATTAAAGTAATTTTAATTTGAATAATGAACCTGGTATAAGAAAGCGTAAATTTGTCTGTTCCTCCTGTAGATTTACATTTAATGACTAAATGTCAAATTGATTAGAGAAAAGCATATATGATGTAGCCACTCCACAGGACCCACCTCATGTTCATGCAAGTCTGGTACATTATGCGGTTCATACCACACTCTACAGCTAGTGATAAACTTCATTCAGTAATTCACTGAAGAATTTATTTTCTTTTATCCTGGGCAGTGAATATTCCCTTTGTGTTGACCATTTAGCCACCTCTGTAGTGTCTCTAAGTCTTGCTTAATCCATTATGTTTGTTATCTTCAGCGTCTTGCAAGTGCTGGGGCAGGAGGTGCAGCAGGTCAAGGGAGTGGTCCAGCAGGAGCAGTCATTGATGAGGTGGTAGACTAACTTTGTTTGGAGTTTGTAAAATATGCCACAACATTTGAAACCAGTGTACAGTGCTTCTGCTAGGAGAGAAGTATTGATTATTGATTAAGAGTTATGTGAGGTCATCAAAAAAATATTGTTATCAGAATATCTGTGGACCAATGCTGTCCGTTTTGCTGACTGTGTGTTCAGTTGAGAGCAAGGGAAGGATTTTACCCAATTATAGCTGTCATTTGCCATCACTTATATTTCTATCATTTATACTGATTTTGAAAAAATGTGCAGGTTTGTGACAAGACTTTTGTTGAAGAGGACTGGTATGGTGGTTTGCATTTTAGACATCTTCCTGTTTCAGTTTGGGCTGCTTGTTACTTTTCAAGCTTTGTTCTTTATTTTGTGTGACAGAACAGTTGAGTCTCATCTTGCTGCTATTGTGTCTTGTGTGACATTCAAGTTCTAAGTGAGCTGAGTGATGGAATTTGTATTTATAAACATACCATTAAATCCATTTCCGTTACCAAAAAAACAGACTTCGTGTTTATTCAAATGACAGTTCCTTCTATTAGTGTTGCTTGTCCATTATTAATATTGCAGGTTAACATAAACCTCAGAGACAATGACAGGCCAGCACAGGTATCATTCTGTTAATATGTGAATAAACTTAGAAGTAGGAGCAGTACTTCAGACGTGATTGATTCAAACTCATAATAATAAATGCAGCTGAATCACCCTCAGTTGATTTCTTCTACTTGCTCAGCCCGTTAAATGTGGTTTTCACGATTCAGGAGAATGGCAAAGGCAAATTTGCAGCTGTAATGTCCTAATATTATATAAAGGGGATACTTTTACTATGAGCAAAGATGGAAAACAAACTGTAACTCCATTTTCTGCCTAATTAAGAGACAGGGATGCCAATGCCAGACCAAAAAAAAAAATCCTGAAATTTGCTCGAGCGCGCGATGTATTGACATTTGCGACAGAAGCCAGCCGTTGTGCTTTTAATTCTGAATCAATTTCCACAATCATAAGGCACTAAAGTAAATATTAAAACCAAACAAAGTTTAAAGGAAAGTGACTACATAACCTAAATTTCTTCTGCACAGATAAAGTATATATATATAAATAAACATACCCACCCACACCAAGGAATATCCATAGTCAGGAGTGTGAGGAACTGCAAACTGTCACGTTAAGATAAAAATCTAATCCTTCATTTCATAATTACACTTCAGAATACATCACCGTGAAATTTAAACAAGGTGTAGACTACATTATGTTACCATCTCTTTACTCATAACGCACATTTGTCATCTCTTATTTGGTCCTGATAAAATATGCATAAATGAGTAGAGTTTGACTTGCAGAATTCAGACTGAGCTGGATTAATGGTTCACACCAAGTTCACAAAACAAGCTGCTGAAGGCTTGGCTGCATTCTCTTAATGTCCTTGAAACTCGCTGGAATCCTACTGTTACGATGTGACAATTCCTTGCCGCTTGAAGCACGGAGCGTGTTGGTGTCTTCTTTCCCGGTGTGCCGTAGTTTATTATTGCACAGTGTGCACCACACTTATCCATCTTCTTTCAGCTTACGGATGTAATCAGATTTATAATAATAAATTATAATTTATAGAAAACAATGGATTCTAAATAGGACTGTTCATTTTACATCACTGTCTTTTCTTGAATGATGACTGAGCGCACTGTTTATACTTTCTGCGAGTTCGAGTGCTAGATATGCACCGGTGTTCCTCTGACCTCGATAGAGGTGTCTGCGCGCATTCAGGAAGTTTGTAAAATATCTAATTTCCAACTTTCGTGCATTTCATTTTCATAAATGTTATCCGGATAATGCTGGATTTTTTTTCCCTGTTGCTCAAAACGCCGAAATATCCAGATTTTTTTCCCCCGCCGTTAAAAATGCCGAAAAATCCGAATTTATCCGGAAAGTTGGCATCCCTGAAGAGAGAACTGATTAATCTGAGATCAAATTAGGTGGCCTTGACTGTATAGCAATATAAAATGAGCTGCAGAATCCGAAACATTACTTGTTATTGGCCAGTATATCTCTTACATCCAGGCTTTATTATGAATACAACTTCCATGAAGAAATCACAAAGAATACAGAATTTACAAGTAATTTTGAACAACTGATGTCATTTGAAATGTTTACTTTCATTGGCTGATGCAGAAATTTTAGGGATTGGGCTTATCAGTTGAATAGAGGAGCTTCTTTGAATATGACCTAGGGCATTCCTGATTATCAGAAACTTAAAACTGCAACAAGAAAAAAATGCTCAGATGAGTGGTCTCAGTATGATCACTGTATTACGGTATCAGCACTTTACATGCTATAGCAACCCGGTGTGTCCTGGTTCATGGGTATGGCTTTCGGAAGTCATCTGGGACAATGATTACCCTGACGGAGTCCAATCCCTGAATGTTTACTTCTGGTTTAATATTGCATACTGACTCAGGAAAACTGACTTATAAAGTCATATTCCACCCGAGTTATATTGGTACCTGTATCATTTTGCTCAGAAAAGATTACTTTTCATTATGGTATGAAAATTCATGCATGAACTCAAAATCTTACGGATATAATTTTTTGAGAGATACTCTCTCCTATCAATCAAAACCTTTTGTGTGATTGTGTCTCATTGAAAACTTTACTTTTATGGGATAGGATATTGTACATCGACACACACAGTATGTAAAATTTATGTTGAAATTGATTCAGCATACTTCACACTCATTCTTGCTCACCCAACTTTATTAAATAACAATAAGGGTAAATCAATGTACAAGTGCTTTATTACATATTTCAATATACATTATCATCAATGGACTTGTTAATCCTACATATGCACATTTTTATTTTTATTGACGCAAGAAGACAACAGCATCAACAACAACAATTACACTTACAGCAACAATAATGAGAAGCAAATTTAGTATCCATATTCAGACCACAGCCAACATACTGAATTTTGTATGTACAATTTTGTGGATACAATATGCAGGACAGGTTTAAAATGTGAGGCCACTGCTTTTCGTTAGCATCATTTGTAATACAATGTGCAGTCAACATTAATTAATATTGCAGACTTTATATTAAAAAACAACACATGAGGAGAGAAATGGCGGGAGAAAGGAAGGTGTGTATACCTATATAGTATCGCCACCATTTCCATTCAGACTTTGGGATAGTCATTTTTGCCAAAAAAAAAAAAGAATCCATTCCCACTGTGGAATGAATTTCTTAAACATAACGTTGGGTGTATCCCACTTCAAAACAAAGCAACAAAGTTGGCACCCATGAAAGTTCTTACCTTCCCAAAACTACTTGCATCTTCACTCATACAGAAAAACAAGGCTGCCAGGTCAAACTTCCAATTTTCCTTACAGGCATTTCAGCTAAAGTGAACAGCTGCACTAAGGCGTATGGTGAACTTCTGTCTTTAATTACTGCGATTTATCTCTGAGGGAGTCGAAATATTAAACTGATTGGGACAGAGGGTTTGAAAGTACTCCTTATGGGCTATCTACATTAGAACTCACGGCTGTAATTACTGTAAATATGAAAAAAAGACTAGTCATTGCCACACACCGCTGAAGAGTGACTCCCATGCCTTTTGAGCAATGACTGCTAACATGATTATGAACGTTGCTCTACCAAAAAGAAATCTTCAGAAAATGCAGTAAACATCACACAATCTTTTGGAGGGAGAATCGTTAAGACCATATTCCAACAACAATGTATTAAGACCCAACCATTCTTATAGCTCTGGACAGTTATAAAAAAAGGGAAGAAGAGAGAGGGAGGGGAAGAGCTGGTTCCAAAGTGCAACTGACACTGAAACATGTTCCTTTTTTTTTTATTAATACTACTCATAAAATCATATATATATATAAATGACATTAAGATAAACAGGATGAGATTCTTTTCTAACATTTAGAATGCTAAAAGTAGCAGTGCTGCAAGTAAAATTTGGAGGGTTAAAGAGGAAAAAGGATGAGAGCACTTGCTCGGCACAGCAGCCTTCAAAAATCTTGATTAATTACCTCATCAGGTTCTGAAAAGTTTAGCTTCACAGTTTACCTTCTCTTCATTGTTGAAGAATGACCCTATGATCTATACAGCCTTGATTTCTTTCATACTTCAAGTGCATGCAAACATCACTGATTCAGATTGCTTCAAGCAATACACTTTGTATAAGCTCATGAAGCAAATTTGTATCAACTAATTTAAGTGATGTCCATTTTGTGACAAAATTTTCAGCTTAACTATTATTAAGCTGCAAATGGGCCTGTCTTTAGTCTTTCCATACCTGTAAACAGTGTAAAGAAAAGACTTCACTGCCAGTTCCAGCACTATAGACCCTGTCAATGTGGGTGAATAGTACTTGTTTTCAAGGCAACTATGGTTCAGATTTGCTAAATGTTGTATGAGCTCATACAGTGTTTCTCTGAAACATTGATGAACAAGTGAAAACTGTAGGCACACCTTCTTTTGCATTACTGCAACGGCTGAAACAGAGAAAAGTAACTTGAAATTACCAAATTTTGAGTGGAAATGCAGCATTCGAGTAAAACCTTGGGAAAGGTGATCTACAGTATTTAAAAGTCTGCATATCCGTCATGAATCAAGCATCCTTACATCATAATACGAAACACAGCCTAACCAATTAGTATTTCATTATAGTATTCATAGTCATACACTCTATACAAAGGAAAAATGGACAATTCTCAACCCTATGATGTTAAATGGTCTTTCATTTGATAATCCACCATGGATAATGGATAGCACAGAGATGAATAAATCTGTGCTTGATCTATTCAGGTACATGTATATAGACTAAAGTGAAACCAAGAGACCATGTCTCTCAACACATGGCCAACAAAGTAAAATGCTATAAAAATTTTGATGGCAAGAAACATCATTACTTAACAGTTTTAAATTTATGGCAAAACAAATAATCTTCCTACCTAGTGACAGCCTTTTTTTCATTTTTCTCTCCCTCTCGAAGATCAGCCACAAAAGCTGGCACATACATACTAGTTTGTTCAGGTGAGTGAAAAGACAAGCCTAACCAGCAGCGTAGCTATGCAAGGCTAAGGACTAGAAACAAAGCTAAAAGAGTTTTCCTCCATCACATTTGGCACTCATAATATCACTATAATAAGGTTCTGTAAAGTATTTCTACACAGGCCCCTGAACAGTTTGAGGACCACACATATACAGAGGTAGAGGTCAGTGTGCCCTATGTATGGTTCTGCTTCAAGAGACGACTGCAGAGTATTATTACTGTTACATTCAAACACGTTTATTATGAGAATGCTGAATACAAATCTGTGATTGAAATGCAACAAGAGTTGACCCAAACACTGCCTATTACAAAGCATTTCTGAATTCTCTGCAATTCAATGTTTTTTTAATCACAGATTAAGCCATGGTTTCTCTCCCTGACAATAAACGCCCCCGTGCCTCCCACCCCTGATGTATTCAACTTAGGTCAGACATATGCTTGTCATTCATAATTAGATCCAAACAATCACAACATCATCCTTCTCAATGCATGATCTTGACTTCCATGCTATTAAACCATTTTCCGTGGCCGCTTTTCCACATCACAGATAAAACGAAATTTACTAATTACGAAATGATGTAGCTGGTTTCATGAGTTTCATATTAAATGTGTTCAAGTTTATATGCAATCTCTCTAGAATGCATGTGGAATCTTTTTAAGCTCATACATCAAGAAATGAAGCATCACAATAGGGTGGCATTCCACCAAACCACTGACAGTGAATCAAAGGAGGAAGTAGTGGCTGGCCAGCTGTAACATAAGAGACAAAAGATCCTGCTTCCAGAAATTCTGCGAAATTGACAATCTTCTCCTCTATGTCACATCATTTTGAGTGCTTTCTACCAATTTCTAGGAAATTACTATATTGCAGAAGCTGACCTGTATTATTACCTGGTTAAAGTTTTTTCTGGAAAACAGACATAACCTTTCAGAACTTACAGATATTTTCCTAGAAATTTGTTCAAAAGGTGAGAAATGCATAGTCTGTAACTTCAAAACTACAATCCTAAATTGAGAAAATTTCAATTTCCTGGGACCTAGTATCCAAATGAGCAATTTTCATAAATAGAAACTTGATTGTTAATTTGGCCAGTAAATGCAAATTTTCCATCTCTTATTCAGCAAGAATTGCAGTGCAAATTTGCTGGATAAAATTAGCGAAAAAAAAAGGGGGGGGAGGGGGGAGATTGCAAAATTTGCAGCTGCTGCGAAATACACAAAGCATAACTGTATATTTATAGCTTAATATACAAATTCTATAGACATGAGTAAAACTGACTGTCCTTATCTTTTTGACTGGAAATAATGGACCAAAGATCACACACATATCAGACCAGACCATCAAAATAGTTTGGGACATGACTTACCTTTAACATGAAACGTGTGACTGCAACTCTTGCAGTCAATGAGCAAATCATGTACCGGTAACCATGGAAATTATCAGCAACTTGAAATGAAACCACATTTTCCGAAAAAAATATTTGAAAGTGTTCAGGTGCTGTGTATCTGAATCTGGAACCCATGTTCTCCTTCTGACCTTGAGACTCCTGCTGTTTGAGTGCACTCACATTTAGGACAGTGAGTATGAGTGTGTATGTGATTTTGTGCATGTGCTGTGCACATAAGTGTGTGTTTGTGGACGTGTGCATTTGTGTTTGAGTATGTGTGTGTGCTCTAGCCCTCTCAGGGCAGAGCATTATATACATGCACTTCATTATTATTTTTATTAATGCAGCAGTTTGTTTTTTTTTTCACTCTCTGTACAAAAGTTGTTCAGAATAATGTGGTTTCACTTCATCTGACAAGATTAGATACAATCTGTCTCTCCATACATGTTTAAACTGTTAAACTGTGAAGCAAGTACAGCAGGATCTCACAACCTCAAACCATGTGACATACATGCAGTCCACTTAAAAAGCATGGGGGGACTGGTGAAAAGTGTTCACTTCCACTGGAATTCACAGTAACCATATATTACAGGGAAACAACTTGTACATCATACAACATTGTTCTTATTACCTGAAGGATTCCCAGTTAGTAGAACATCTCTTTAATTAAAGATTTTTAAAAAAGGGAGGGGGGATATGAATGTATACTCCTGGGGGTATTAGCCGTGTTCAAGAAGTCCACACTGCACGAAATAAGACTGATCTCCATACTTGTTAAAATGCTCTGGTTATAGGTCCCTACTTTTGCATATCAAATTTATTTTTGAACACCAGCTGTCACAATTTTATGGCCAGTCCCCTTGAATTCAAGTTTATGAGATCCTACTATAATGCCTTTGTTTCTTTTTTTTTCTCAAAATTGTCCTTTTATGCTCAGCTTTTTCCAGGAATACATTAGATACTCACAAAAAAATATGTGCCAACTCTTTCCTATTCCTCTCCCTCCCGCCTCAAACAAGAAAACGAAAAAAACATACTGACAGTTTTAAAAAAAAAATCATCAAGACTGACTCTCCTAAAATTAGCAATAACAGAATGATTGCATTTCAATACAACTGGGCCAAAAAAGAGCTGCTGTGAATTCTATGATGACAGATTTCCACCAACCCTGTCCTGGTGGTACAAAGCCCAACAATTTCACAGAGATGGTGGGCTACTGGAAAAATCTAGCTGAAAATTAAACTAACATTAAATGTGGAATAAGAAGTGATGATGATAGGAATAAACAAAATGCATACTATTAAATGAATGGTGTTTTTTTCGTCAAGCATGGTCTTAATGTTTGAAATCATTACAATGTATTTGGCCAAACGCTGTCAGCAAAACTGGGAGGAGATTTAGAAATAAACAACAGGAGCAACAAAAGCAAAAAAAAAAAAAAAAATTCACCAAATGCCAGCAAACTGGTGCTAGAACATTTCACTGGGCGGGCAACTTGCATCAGATGTGCTAAGGTAGCCATGACCCCCAAGGCTGCGACTGCCCTGATATGAGAACTGCTCGAAGTAAGGCAGCTGCCCACCGTCTGAAATCGGATCAAGTCGGTTGCCCATCAAATGGGAGCCTGGGGTGAAGTGTAGGGGTTCCTGTGCAAATTCTTCTGGTATGTATTTTGTGTCCCACTCATTCTCCACGTCTGGCTTCCAAGGTGGAGTGATCTAGAGCAATTACACAACAAACACAGGCACGTAGGACCAGGAAAAAAATGAACATGTATTTGGAAACTGAAACTTTACATATTCTCTGCCAGTAGTGGTAAAAGAAAAAAAAACAACAATCCCTCTTTAAATATCTCAACATACTTAATGAGAAATGCATTTAATGTAATAATGTATACATATTATTAATTCTCTGGAATCCTTAAATTTCTTGTGAAAACATGTATGAAAATTAATTTTGAAAAGTGTCTTGATGCCACATCCTAGGACCTTGGAACAGAAAGTAGGTGAATTAATGATATGTTACTCAGTCTCAACCGAATCAATCAGGTCAGTCTTGCTGTCAATTGTATAGAAAAGCACCTACATTGTATCCACATTTAAGTTCAATAAAATGCTAAACGGTACTTCTAAATATGTACCTCATGCTTTATAATTATTTCATGGAATATGAAACTGACTATGTGGAAACATAAAGTATTTACAACATCCTGCCTGTGATTATCAGAATAATGTGTGTGAAGACATGGTATGCAGCTTGTGAGAAAAGCAAGATTATTCAAACCATTGCACTGTATGTCCTAACTTCAAACAGCTGAAATTCCGAACACCTTCAAAACTTGCTGTTTGCCATTGCACTAAACATCTATGAACACAGTTATTTCTGTCATGGCTTCAAAGATTCTTGAGCTTTAGAAACAAATGGCACTGAGCTTTATTTGTAAGTCTAATCTCATAACTGAAGAACCTCTAATAAAATCTGAACTCATGAAATGAAAACAGATTTATTACCTTTTGCAGGAAAAAAGAAAGAAAACCCAGGTTGCATTAGCATCTTGGATATTAGTAACATGTAATTTACATACGTTGTCCATGAGCTCAATACGAAACACTGCTTACTGGTTCATTAATAGCTTAAAATCAGCTGGAATTGATGGGTTAGATTAGAATGATTATAAAATTGTCTGATTCTTCACTAATTCTTATGCAACCCTGTTACTTTTGCAACAGGTTAAACTATGTGTATGATGTACTACTTCATATTATTTTCAGTGTTAGTCATAGCATATATATATACACATAAACAGCTAAACAGCTAAGAATGTTTAGTGAACACACATCAGTACAGCACCAATCCGATACAGACTTTTAGATGGTCTTTGTGCTTTGATTTTTTGTTAATGAACACTTTGCTTATTATTCAGTGAATAGCTGGATGGTATAAGAACACTTTAAATGAATATCAATTAATTCAAGTAACAACTGTTTTTCAAATATAAAGAAAAAGTCAGAAGGCTGTGATAAGTGAATAAACCAAAGTTGGCTAACTGCACATGGGTATTACACATCTGACTTCAGAAATGAGTACAAATATACCACTTGCTATGAAGCTGTAACTGAATTAAAATATGAAGGAACACTGAAATAAAGCACCACTTTCCAAATGAACACACTGAATTGCACTAATTACAAGAGACTTGATATATAAACAGAAGCATATGGCATCTAATACACAAAAGGATATGAATATAACTCTACTGATAACGAGGCAAAGTATGGAAAACTAGTAGGGATAATAATATATGTCTGAAGTCTACTCAGTCAAATTTTCTCTAAAATGTGACACACCCCACATCCACATAGCTGTCTTGATTAAATATGTCATCAATATGTATCACATGAGGCCCTGCGAAAATCTGAGTCATTTTGTTCATAATCACATTAGTTAATGGGGGTGAAGCAATATTCTTAAGAATACAATATATGTTTCTTCAGCTTTTTATTTTTAACCCCACTATATCAAAATCTAACCTGAGAATTTGTTTTTGCTGACCGGAAGTGCTTTTGCACAAATGGATATTTCATTTTGGAAACTAAGGAAAGCAGTACACATCATTCAAACAGCTACAAAGATGACTGAACCGATGTCACGGGTAAGTAATGTACAGTCTGTATGACGTTTAGTCTTTAAGTGTATTCATAAGCTGCATTGCACTCTGGGTCTCTGTGTGCCCTGATCATAAATCAAGTGTGGCAATTTCATTCAAAGAATGGGTTCTATTTGCCTGAATTATATGGATTAATATGTCTGATCACAATCTTAATCGTTTATTGTGAGTCCCATATAAACAGTAGCATACATTTAACTTCCAATTATTTATTCATGTCTTACTGCTTATATGAATATGGCACATCTATCATTCCAGTACTTAAATTCTATAAAGGCATACTAATTGCTTAAATTGTAAATTTTGTTTCATTACACTGGCGCAGATTTGGACAAAGCCTCATTTCTTTCATGTTGACATACAAGGTCATACATAATAGGACTTAATGTTTTTACTGTCCTCCATAGCAGTGCCCTATTCAGAATAATATTACTCAATGGATGATCGAAGACCTCATATGTCAGATGATATATGCACTCAAAAACACTTATCATGTCATAAACTTCTTAGGATGCTATGAACTGTTTCTGATTTGGCACAATTTGCAGTATCAAAAAGATGATGAAACCCAGTTCCAGATTTGCACAGCCCTGTAAATAGTTCTAGTTCAGCCTGAACAGTTTTCTTGATAAGAGTAACTGAGTGTATAATTTGTTTTCAGCATTATATTACCATTCCTGAATACATGAGTCCTGCTCCTTATTAGAGTAATTTGTTAAAAAAAACAACATCATACTGTATTTTTCTTAATCAGCATAAGTAACTGCATTCTTCAACAAAGTTCCTGAGACCTTATGTCTGTTATTGATCTTGTAAAAGGATTCAGAAATCATTATCTGACACTCATATTACCCACATTATTTCCTTAAACAAACATGGCCTTTCCCCTTCTAACTGCAGTGGGTGACAACAGGATTTGGCCTCATGATAAATCCTGGGGTGAATAACCTCTCTTAGAAGACACTAAAGAAGG
>JAWQUT010000283.1:569667-581993 GCA_033807755.1 Ellobium chinense
GGGGGGGGGTGTTACTCTGTTTAAGCTGATACCATGCATGATATATTAAAATCCTGCTTGCTGTCATACAATTTCAGTGCTTTCAAGACCAAACAATGTATCACCTTATGTCGAGTAAGTGTTCTCTGACAGCCCTTTTGTTGTGTTGATAGAAGGCTGGAAGAACCACAGTTACATATTCCCCATCTATTTCAGATGTGCTATTGCCCTCTTACAGACAACTTCTGAACAGCGTGAACACATGTAAGGCTCAAACATTAGTAGTACTTACTTTGGCTATGATAACGGCTTTCTTCAGTATTTTGATGGCATACAACTGGTTTGTGGCCTTCTCTTTACACATGATGACTTTACCAAATGTTCCCTTGCCCAACACTTTGAGGAATTCAAAATCATCAAGGGACTGAAAGATCAGATGAAAATCCAGAACTTTGAAAAAAACTAAATGAAGTAACAAAAAATTTGCTCAGCATATTTCTACACCAAACTAAAGATAAGGTTCTTGATTAATCAGGCACCAAATCATCCAAACTGATTTTAGTTATTACTATCTGCTGTCTCAAGGATTATTGTGTGAAACTCCACTTAAAACAAGCATGCATGTGCAAATATATGTGTGCACATACAGAGAGAGATATTCAGCATTCCTTGATCATTAAAACTGTATCTATATTCTATAGGCTCAGTGATAATTGTAAAGTCCCAATTTGGACCTGCGAATTCCCCCCTCACCCTTTCAATCTATTTCTTATTTAATTTGCCTACACACACACTCACCACTTTCTTTTTGACTTCAACTACATTTGTTAATGGAGCTTCTTCTGTGACTTTGAGTGTGTCTGAAACTGAACATATAGCCTGAATCCACTCATCCCTGAAAAGAAAAAAGAAACACAGAAATTATAATCATTAATACAGAGATCAAAATTTGAAGGAAAAAAAATATGCTCTTTTTGTAAAAAAAAAACATCACTGATTTTAGCATGTTTTAGTTATTGTGTGCCAATGCAAACTCCCTTTGAATCCGCGTCCTTCACAACATAACTGGAATTTAATTAGGTTATGCAGTTCAAATTCACTGTATACCAGAGTTCAAGGTTAGTTCTGGACAAATTATCATTACCTTTCGGCGACTGACTCCACACAGAACATTCTTTCCACCTCTGTAGCCCACTGCCAACATCTGATGATGAATGTGTTGGGGCGAGGTCTGTCTACTTTCATTAGCTGGCAATCTGGAAGAGACACATGGACAAAATGATGATAAAAATATATTTGGTGTAAGAAATGAAGGATGTCAAAGAACACATTGAGACACTTCTAAGCAATATTGAAATTAAAGTTTAACCTCACAAGTTTTTCAACTGACTTGCTCAAAAATGTAGATTTCTTTTTATTTCTCTGTGTAAATCATATTTAAATCATATGTAAGATCAATATAATTACTTGAAAATCATGCCAGTTATAATCAAATACCAGTGGCTACTGCTTAAATACTAATAACATATGACTCTACTTAATGAGATGCATTGCACACAGATTTAACATAAAACAGTTAACAACAGAAATAAATAGTCACAGGATCATTAGAAGGGGATCAGAAAACAGAAGTTTTCTGAATGTAAGAGTTTGCTTTAAAACTCAATGCCATCCAGATGTTTCTCACTAACCAGTATGACCTGCAAATATTCACTAACATCCACAGTAAGAACAATCATGCTGCTGTCAAGGAGAAATGACTGCTTAACATACATTATTACTAAATAAGCTGACATGACTGGTGCCCAAAACAGTGAATGTTACATAGTGAAACGAGGTAAATCATCATGAATTTGAGACCAACCTGAGCGCATGGCACTTAAAAAAAAATGTCAGAAACTAAGAACAAAACCACATCCTCTTGAACAAGACAACCATATCTGTCAAATCCTCATCTCTGCACAATGAAGTTTCACTACACAATGAAGTGCTTAATATGCAAAAGAGTAATAAATTGCTACTGAATAACAAATTAATGTACATATCATCTGATTTATCACATATGATCTATCCCACAGAACTTAATTAATGGGATACAATTTTAAGATATAAGTCATAACAAAATATGATTTTACGCATCAACTCTAAAAGTACTGTCACCATCTTACCTTTAACAGAAAATTTGTTAAGTGGGTCTTGTAAGTCATTGAGCTCAGGCTTTGAGCGAAAACCCTCAAAAGACCCATCTTTCCTGAGAATGAAGTATCGCTTTCTCCAGTTCTTTATATGCTCCCCTAAAAAAGAAACAAAATACTAAAATACAGTTAAAAAGCTACAGTTTTCAGTGACAAATAGCACTCCATTTTACTCCCAATATGGGTACTCCATTTTACTCCCAATATGGGTACATTTTACTCCCAATATGGGTATTTACTCCCAATATGGGTACTATAACTAGTCTATTGTGGTCCTAATTATTCAGTGTTATTGGGTCTTACTCTTAGAAGGGATAACATTACTTACTACACCAATACAAACTTTTAATATGAACAATAAGGCATGTGTCATATACTGTAAACAAGTAGAATAGAAGCATGCTGCATATGATTCACTGTACTTGTAAAGATCTGAAGCAAAAAGTGAAGTCAAATACACTTAGTGCATAATGTCACAGTAATAGTTCCAACTGAACAAGCAGTCAAAACATGAACAAAGCTTTAATTAATATTATTAAGCAGTTGATCTGTTTTCTCCAAGCATTCTGCAACATCTACTGCCAACATCATGGAAGGCCTTTGTGATTCATTAAATGTAAGCTTAAGGTCTGGAAAAACATAAAAACTTGTGCCCAAGTTGTGCTCTGGGGCACAAAAGACGAAAAATAATTAAGTCCTAGAACTCCTCACAGTGCACTCATAACTTGATCATCATATATACTCACGATCAAAAGTAAGTATACAGTTTTGTTTACATTGTTATTATGTAGGGCATGGACCTAGAACAAAGTGGTCTGCAGGGATTGTTGTGAGTAATGTTCAGAATGATTTCAAAACAAAAATTCTACGATCGCGCGATTGGTTCACTCGCCCCCATGTGCACGTGCTGTTTTGACCTAATTGCATCTACTGGTCATCACGTGATATGTAGAGTTGAATTTTCACTTAGGATTTACTTGTTCACTCAAGCAGTCTTCAAATCAAGAGAAAAGTTTAGTTTTTCTTCAGTGTTAACAATGCCACGCTTGAGTGCGGAAGAAGTACCATTGGCAGCAACGTTTTCTTGTCACTGGGACAGTTACTGAACAGCCTAGAAGTGGGAGACCCCGAATTACGACTCCAGGGGAAGACCGGTTTATCCGATCCCAGCACCTTCGGAACTGCTTCCAAACTGCCTCACAAACAGCCCAGGACTTCCCGGACATCAAGCTATAAGCAGACACACAGTCCGACGCCGCCTCCTTGCCGATGGCATCAGTGCGACACCCCCCCCTGCAGCGGCCTCTTCTGCAGCCCCATCACTGCCAGGCCCGCCTGCAGCGGGCTCGTACTCATGCCGCCTGGACAAGACAACAATGGGCTACTGTTCTTTTTACAGATGAATCCAGGTTTGTCCTTGGGAGACATGATGGACGCATGCGTTGCTATCGGCGAACCAACGAGAGGTATCTACCCCAGTGCATCCACGAGGCCCCGAATAGAGGCTATGGGCAGGTGATGGTATGGGGCGGCATCACCAGAGATCACAGAACAGCTCTTGTTCATGTTCCTCTTGCTCTGACAGGAGCGAGGTATACAGCCACCATCCTCCAGCCTCACACTATTCCGTTTTTAAATCAACACCCTGAAGTCTCTCTCCAACACGACAACGCCCCATCCCACCGAGCTCAAGTGACCCAGCAGTTCCTGGTAGCCCAGCACATCAACGTCCTCACCCCCTGGCCTGCCGTCTCCCAAGACCTCAACCCTATAGAGCAGGTCTGGGACATCATTGGACGCGAAGTCGAAGCCATGGTCCCCCCCACCACAGAACCAGCACCAACTACTTCAAGCATTGACATAGGCATGGAACAACATTCCACAGCAGCAGTTGGCAACACTGATCAACTCGATGCGGCACAGATGCACTGCTGTGAAAAATGCCGCCGGAGGGCACACAAGGTACTAGTTTCAAGTGTGACTTGACCTTTACAGCTCAAAATGCGACGGACAAGGTAAGCTGCCAAGATTCTGCATCGTTGTAGTTGGGACGTATTTATGGACAAGGAGTCTGATTTTTTGTTTTCACCCTCCTCCACAAAATATGGGACTTCAGACCCCAGATTCAAGACAAAGAGATTCCATTTGCGTGAACTTTGTTGAAAATAAACCCCAGGTTAGAACAACACACTTTTCACCTCCCCTTGTCACGTTGTCTTTTTGCTATGGGTTATGATTGAGGTGTATACTTACTTTTGANTAGAACTCCTCACAGTGCACTCATAACTTGATCATCATATATATATATATATGTATTTAATAACTGTAGGCATATGTAATATAAAGATAACCTAACATTCCTTGTGTTTGCTGAAAATTCCACATTAGTCAAGAATTCCAAGTCTTCATGCCACATGTTTATATCCCTCAAATTAAGACAAGCTTTCAACAAACCTCTCTTCCATAGGTACCCCTCTTTCACGACATCAATGTGGTCCACCTCAGCATTCATGGTGAACACCACTGGTTACCTGGAAATAGTGAGTGTGTCAATTTATTTGGTCAGTAAAGCTGTTGACTTTGACCAGATCTAAACTGTGGAAGAGATGAAGAGCAAAACTTCTGAATTACTAGCTCTGCTACTGGATTTTTAAAAAAAAAGAAATTTGGGAGGAGTTCCGCATGAGACGTGCACCTGATGCTTCTGTTGCAATGAACATTTGGGCTGGGGGCTTGCCTTGACTGAGACTCCTGTCTCCATGGGCACAAGGGTTAGGGTTAAATGTAGGGTTATGGGTTGGGTTTGGGTTGTATTGGTAGGCATGAATTCCAGTTATGGGTGTGAGTCACATTTGCAATTTCTTTCAAAAACTCTGCCTTTGTATGTCGTCAGCCACAGTAATTGTGCAGTGTTTTCTTCAGAATCAGACAATGTGATTATGTGAATCATCCCTTAAAATCTTAAATTTCAGAACTCCCCATTAAAAATGCATTGAATATGCAGTGCTTCCACCCCCCCCCCCCNAATATTTCCTATACAGAAACTGAAAAGAATGTGGAGAAAAATCTAAGCTGTCCCTTAAAATGCACAACTCTGCACCCCTCCCCCAATCTGTGATGGGAGAGGGATGAGGCCCCTACCCCATATGATTTGGAGAAAACACTGCACACACCATACTGAAGAATAGAGTTTTGTAATGTGCACATCAAAACCAGTTGTACACTTTCCTAGCCTAGCCTTCATTATGTTTTAGACTCTTTAGCATCCAAAATATGCTTGGGATCAAAAGTACTATACCACCAAACTGAATAAAAGTGCAGAATTGAGGGCTTCTGTGACTCTCACATCAATTCTACAGAATGAACTGCATAATAGTAATACTGATGATGGATACTAATGGCATAACTGCAATTTCAACAGTGCCTGCCCTTCCAGGCACTGCAGCATACTGTGTTCCCCATTATTCAAGTGAGTAAATTCAAGAGGTGTGTGCATTATGTGTATGATGTGAGTCAGACTAATTGTTTTTCTTTCATTTTTACGACCCTAACATGATCTATTTTCGCCACATGAACAGTATTAAGGGATTCCATAGACTGTCTGTCATATACTGTGTACAGCGTATCCACCCCTCTTGTCACACAGTACATCCAACCAATAATACAGTATATGCTTAAATGCTAGTGGGCAAGCACAACATCTGCCACCAGCATCATGATCAGAGGCATTTGTGTGACTTATAATCCATTTCGACTTTGTTCGAGTGTGTTGCATTCTAAAGAACCAATCACTGGCACTCAACTTGCATTAGCAAGAAATTTAAATTTAAACAAATGTTCTCTCTAACTAAAAAATATAGTGGCAATTTATTAGCATAGTTTGATGGACAGCTCAGGACTGGCTGGGTCTCATGACAACATCAATCAAACGATACACTTATTAAGACTAAGGTCTGGAAAATGATAAATGGGCAGTCTAAAAACAATAGCAATGCAGTCAGATAAGATAACCCAGACTATCTAAATCTTGAGATGTTATAAAAACAAGATACTATATTGCCAGGTAAAATGCCTGTTTTTGGTTTAGGCACTTTAGGGGATGACGAGAACTATGTTATTCTGCAAGCTTGTAACAGAAATTTATCTATAGTTACTGAAATTAAAATTGAATCACTGCACAAATCATTGTGATCAAAGAAAGATCCACCTTCCCACTGTGCATGCTCATTTCATTTTGCATGAATGTACACTGCACAGCAGCTTTAAATTTTAACGGTATGTACACTAGAGCAGTACCAGTTTTGCATATGTAAATTGAACCGAAACAGCCTTCTATCATGACAACATTGATCGATTCATTGTCTTTTCTATTACTAAATGAACCGTATCATTACCATAACAGTGCTGTTGTCATGAGAGAGAGTCAGAGAAACAAAAGTATGATATCAAACAAACCAAGTATGGCTCCATTCTGTGCCACTGCCCACAAAACTGCTGTTCTAGTCTAAGCCTTTTTTCGGCCTTCTCTAACGACAACACCCATTCCATGACTTGTCTAGGACTAAATGAACGGTATCATCACCATTGCTGTGCTGTCCTTACAGACAGCCCTTTTCTTATATTCATATTAATCATATATTGTTATTAAGCATGACCATTCTACAGGCCTGTGTAAGCAAACTGAAAATTGTAGACTATACAGGCAAGTAATATGATGGAAAGATGTCTGCCAAACTGAAAGTATTTTCTATTTGTATCTTACCAATTTCTCTTTTGGATGGTGTTTTACTTTAATAAATTTGTAAGCGGTTACAAACAAATGGTTTTTAACATCAAAAATAAAGCAGGAGAAAATATTTGTAGTTCAGTTCTCAAAAAAAAAAAAAATCCAGTGAGGTTATAGTCTTGGTTATCTCGAAGGACAGCACCACAATGATAATGATACAGTTCATTCAGTCATAGACAGGTCATGAACTAGATCGATATTTTGACTAATTCGGTGCCGTTGTAACTGTTAGCAAAAGCCATAGTTTTAATGTGTCACCATGGACTGGTAAGTTGCTCTCCTCATATGGCTTCAAGTAAACTTAACTAGCTACAACTGATTTGGGTGAATCTAAATCTATCAAAGAATTCACCTGACTCTTCTGTCTCTAAACTGGTATGAACACTGTCATGAGTGATGGGTCTATATGAGCACAAACACACCAGCTGAGCTCGGCTGGCATGGCAGAATGTTAGGGAATGCCAGGTTTGGGAGGATTTCCATAAGTGGTAACTGGCGATAAGGAGTTACGTTCGCTTCCACTTATGCTCCTGTCTCGATGGGCATTAGTGTTAGGGTTAAGGGTAGGATTAGGGTTAGGAAGGTAGGGGTAGGGTTAGGGTTGTACTAGTATGTTATTCGGAATTAAGGTACTGACCGTAGTTGTAGGAGTTGCCATGGTTGTGTAGCGAATATATAGCAAAAAAGCAGTGAGTACTTTCTGACAAAAATTGGTAGTTTTTCGCGTAGCAAAAACCAGCGCTAAAAAAGTAGTTGTAGTGGTACTGAAAGTAGAAAAAAAGTAGCGAGTACTCACGCTACTTTAATTTTTTTTTTTTGGCCCGCCATGTTTCATTATTTTTTTGAGCACGACCCGCTTTTGAGTTGTTCTGAAATACAACAACTGTTGATGTTTATCATTCATTTTTTCTTTTCTATCTCTTTAATGAATAAATGTTATTCTGTTAAAGTGACATTGTTTTAATTAACTACATGAATCATTTATGCTTTTTTTCATAATCATATATTATACAAGCTGGTAAAAGTAGTGAAAAAAGTAGTGAGTACATTTTGAATAGTAGTGGTAAAGTAGAAAATACCAAATTATAGAAAGTAGTTTTAGAGTAGTGAAATTACTTTTGTGATCAAGTAACTTGTAGTTAATCAACTACTAAATAAAAGTAACTTTTTGCAACCCTGGGAGTTACCACATATGGAAATCCTTCCCCTGGTTTTCTCCAGACCCCATGATTCACTTCTTAAGTCTCAAAATCACCAAAATCCACCCCCCCCCCCCCCCCCCCNCCCCCCCCCCCTCCAAAAATTTCAGTATGTGACAACCTTTCCTTCTTTCCTGCCCTCCAAGATTAGCATTACTTAGGATAACCTAGTCTAGACTAAATCTCTCTAATATACAAACCCCCCTTTAAACTGATGATAGTGATGACAAAGGAGTAGGTGTAGTCTAGACTCTATGTATGTCCCTGGAGAAAACCTGAACAGGAATGGTGAAAGAAAGGTTGAAAAAAACTGCATGCAGACAGACCTGTAAAGTGTAACTGGCACCAATCCACTCACGAGACTCGGCATAAACATTAGCTAGAAGTATGATCACACCCGTTCACATCATCACAGCCTCATAGTGTGACTAGATCTAGCTTCACTAGAGTCTAGACTACTTGGCTAATCTAGCGGACAGGTGGCGATACCAGGACAGGAGTGGACGTTTTCGTTAGTCATTTGCTTGACGCACCCGACCGTTTTAGTACTACAGTATGACAAAATAATGTTTTCATTAATTTCCAGACACTAACTGCTCTCTGTGTGGCGCGGTGAGCATTACGTACCTCACAAATCACGTCCTACCACCCTATTTTTCGTTCCCCTCACAGAACCCAGCCAAGAAAAACAGGAAATGTAACACTGTTGCTTTCCACATAATCCCGTACGTTATCGCGAGAGTTTGGGATTAGGGCCACTGACCTGTAAGAGCATGGCGCAGCACAAAACTGATCCGTTTTCGGACTGTTAGTAGTGTTAGTTCACAACAAAATGCACAACACACGTCGCACGACGTACGATTTGTGCGCTTACTGCTTGCGAGCGCGTGTGAACACGTGTGTATATGTGCTGTTTTTTGTAAATATACGGTTAGGAAAGTAGGAATTGAGATGACACTAGAGGGGATATGCTGTACTGATCAATGCCCTCAGCTTTTTTCTTCACTTATGTGCAATAACAAAAGCCCTCTTCCCCAAATATTGCCAAACATCGCTTCTGAATATCTGGATACGTTAAAAACAGTTCCGAAAAAAACCCAAAAAACACTGAAATGAGCTTCCTAGGTAAAATAACGATTTTGAACAATTCCGTAAGTCTCGTGAAAAGAAAATTGAAACTGATAGAACTCAGTTGAGTACATAAAAGTAGGGACTCCCGGCTAATTTTTTCCATTATTCTATTTATGCTGCCTCATTGTCCTTCCCTACATCTTCAAAACTGAAGACTGAAGACAACTAACAGTCTTCGAGGATTCGGTGCGTTAGAACGGCTCAAAAGCATGACACATTGCACTACGCCTCCGTACGGTATTGCAATAGCATGCGTGTGGAGAGAAGAGTGGACGGATTGTTTGTTGAAGTATAAAGCAAAAATAAACAGCCCTGCTAGATAAAGTTGTACTGAAAATGAGTCAGAGTTCAGTAATGTTTATAATCATATGATCCTTTCTTATGTATAAAAAGATGCCAGAAAGCTATCTCATTTTTTTTCCATTATTTGATAGTAATATATATTACTATCAAAACAAAATCACTATAAATAATGTATGTTACTGCCAGAGACCATACTGTTGAGGACTGGTGATAGCCTCATCAATTTAAAAAGCAGGCTATAGGTGTAAAGCTGGCAGAGACATTCTCATAACGGTCAAATTTCGATAATAAAATTGTTCTTACGAAAGTGCCGGAAGTTAATGATTACGCTGGACGATTCCAGCGGTTATTTTCAGTAATATTCGATGTCACTTTTCTTGTTTAATTATTTTTGGACTCTCTGATGAGGCAAGGCCTCACATAACATAAAATCAATGCTATTAAAATTGTGATATGTAAGGGGTTTTTCACAGTTTTATATAAGCTGACAGGGTACTCTTTCCTGCTGATGATTTATAAAATGTTTTCTTCACAATGGCATGAGGTATTCTACATTGCCCTTCCCCTGAAAATTAGGTGGAATGCTAGTCTCTTTGTACAGGTCAAAGCGGGATTGCCAGCTTGGCAATTTTGTTGCCGAATTTAATAAATCTGGCGCCTTTGTCAGGTGTTGGCAACAAAATTTGTGTTGTTGTTTGTGCATAATTTTGATCCAGTTTCAGAACTATTCTTAATTTTAATCATTCTCCAAAACTCTAAAAAAGGTTGGTATTTTTTGGGTGTTGTGCATACTAGTACTTAGATTTTGAAGAAAACAAATCATTAGAAGAGATTACCTACAACAGTTCCAAAGAAGGCATGCAGAATTAATAAAGACTTGCATGAGAAGACATCACTCAGAGACTTGGAAAGCCAAATAATAAACAAAGGAGAGAAAACAAATGTAGATAAAGCTGGATGTATGGCAAAGTTGGAGGGATGCATAGCGCACTAGATTAATTGTGAATAGGATAGCTGATGGAAGACGGAGGAAATCTATGATCATGACACCAAATGGCATCATCTGTAGTTGGCATTGATACTGAAAAGAGAGTGCCATTGCAAGTTCATCCGAGACATGCTAAAAATACATACTAAGATGCCCTTTGTAGTTAGAGATTGGTGAACTTGTATAAAATTTAAATTCGAAGTCAGAGTTTGCTTTTGTCATGCAAAACGTATAAATATTGATCTCCAGAATGAATGTGACGAGTCTGTGGTATTTATTCATGCATTTTTTTTTCTTTCCAAAATCTGATGTACTGTGGGATGCCTTGAAAATTATTATAATTCATGTGATACTTACTTTTCATAATGTACTTCCAACTGCCCTAGCAAAACGAAGCATCGGGTTATCAGGTCTGTCAAAGATGCTAAGAGGACTGACCATAACATTCCTGTGAAAGAGGGATCCCAGTAACTGCCACTACAAAGGATCTGAAGATTACTTTACGAGAGGGTACTTTTTTCCCGGATGCAATATTCCAGCAAGGAAAATTCCTTAGTATTGATTATGCAATTCTAGCAGACTTTGGAAACATGTCTTGATCACATTAATAAGGATAAGGATAAGGATAACTTTATTTGTCCACAAAGGGAAATTTGTCTTGTTACAGTGTGCTTACAAAACATAAATATCTGTGCAAACATGCACACTCCCTCGCTATCACACATACACATGCACATACTTCCACACACACACCCACAAGCAACCACGAACACACACATATGTAATAATACATCCACACACACCCCCACACACACACACCCACACACACACACACACACACACACACACACACACACACACACACAGAGACACACACACAAACACACATATAATAGTATATAATAGTATACCATGTCAAATTTCATCAAAGCACTACAGTCTAGAAATGCAGTTTGTCGCATGCTCCTTTATTTTCTGTTTTGAGGTATTTCATGAGAACTGATGTTTCTGATTTGGAATTACAGCAGCATCCTATGCGACAATGGTAGAATAATGTTTGTATTTATCTTGCTCACAATGATAAAGGGCGACTAATGTCATTTTCAAGAGCACTGAACTGAATTGTGCATGTGTCCCATAGGTGCGCTTCATCAGATATTTTGACAGATTACTATCATGATCAAGTTCAGAATTATTTAATAAATGGACAGCTGGAAGATACAAACATTCCGCAAACTACGTGGTGGGTTTAGCAAGTATTGTATAAATTATTAGAAGAAATGGTTTTCACGCGAAATTTAGGTATGAAGATTTTTGGCAGTTCTTAAAATAATTGACATCACATCTGAAATAAAACTGGCAACCCTTACCAAATCCTAGCAGTCTAATGTTGATATTACAGGTCATTGGCCTCTTCGGTGGTCAGTTGGTCAGTAGGTTGCTGTTTACCAGTTCATGCTGGGTTCACCGAGTTTTAAAATTGCTTGCCAGTGTGGTCCTGAGCAGGTGTGCCCGCACGGCTGTCACTGCGATCAACAATAAGTGAAGGAGATTTTGGGCAAGTCATATCCCTCGGGTATCTCATTCTCACTTCTGTCAACACTCTCACTCAGTGTTGTAAACAACACTCAACAGGAAGGCCAGACTAGCCGACTGGTCTACAATGCATTATACGGCCGTCAGCTTTCAAAACAAATACTCATACTGTTGTAATGTGCGGAGTGTATGTGTTGTGTGTGGTGGTG
>JAWQUT010000283.1:584188-624070 GCA_033807755.1 Ellobium chinense
CCTCAGTAATGTCAATGTTTCAGAAGGAGCTAAGTCCATGGACTTGGAGCGTTTTGCAGAATCGCACAATTTGTCAACAACATTATTTAATGTATGAGTTTACAAAGATCTCATTTAACATGTCTCTAAAGTTACTCTTAAAATACTCTTACTTTATGTGGAGAGAGGAATTTGATATTTAATTCCATCTGTCTTTCACTTAAAATTTGTTTCTACTGACAAAAAATGTAAATTGGACTTAGTGCGTTCTGGAAAAACGCTTTTCAATTGGGGAAGTATCAGTAGTAATGAGAATAAGTCTGTTAATCCTTTGAAAAATGGTATATCATGACTGAAAAGAATCGTAACACGTCCCGAGTTAGGATATCGTTAGCGATGTGATTCAACCGCCCAAGTGTGCAGAGTCAAGTTTTACAGGAGAAGATAAAAACTATTTCATTTCTTCTTTTCTCTACCTATGAGTCCAAAACTCAGATATTATGAATTGAAAGGGTACTGAAATATTGTACTAATCAAATTTCAATAAATTTTGCTGTTTTGCATAACATACTGCACATGGGTGTTTGAGATTTACTTGACTCAAAGTGATTCAACCGCACAGGCAACAATCTTGGCGCTATGGCGTTTGAATCACTTCAGTCAACGCCGCTATGCGAACACTAGTCGTCGCTTTGGCGCTTGACTAGTTATGGACTGATGACAACGTTTAAATGAATCAATACAATCGCTCCATTCTTTTTTTCCGTCATTTATTCACTCACTCATTTATTCAAAAAGTATGCGAGTGTTGGGAGTAAGAAAGAGATCAATGATCTACTCCATGGATATAAAAAGTTTATTTTAAGAAAAGAAATTTACAACTAATGTGAAAATAATTTACATTCTTCTTTATAAGTCAAAATATTGTGTTCAGAATCAAACAAACTTATTATAATGATTGATTGATTGATTAATGTAATTTCCAAGAAAGTCATGAGACTGGCATAGTAAAAATTAAAGCTAGTCTAACCACATGTTTTCCTGACACAACTTCCAGCACAATTGTTGACCCCTTTTGCCATCCATTCTATGTCTCCTCATTCTATCTCTGTCTTCTCTGTCTCTCTCTCTCCCCTCTCTCTCTCTCTCACTCTCCCCCCCTCTCTCTCTCTCACCCCTTTTCTACCCTTTTCATCTCTTGGTCCCTCTTGTTTATTTATCTTCTTTCCATCGATGCTCCTTATAACCCTTGGCATTTGAAAGTCGATTGTTGAAGGATATAAAATACATCTAATAAACTTCACAAGGAAGACGATAACAGTGTCATATTCACATAATTATCTTGGGTCATGAAATCTCTGTTATTCTAGTGTCTGAGATTGTCATAGAATGGTCTTTGGGAATAACACTCTTAAGCTCTTGTATGTGTTTATATTTTGATCGCTGAATTTTCAGGCAATCTGAATAGAGTTGTGTTGGTGCTTTTGGAACAGAACTGTTTTGTCCTCATGGTAGGAGTAAAGTAGCCCATTCACCGTCAAAATTCAGTTTTGTATTGGATGGCTTTGTCCGGAGTGTAACGAAGGCAACAAATGTCGGTAACAACTGGATCTCCTTTTCCACAGCCAGGTCTGATACTTTTATACAGCCCTGTCTTTGAAAAATCCTTGAAAAAAGAATAGTGCAGAAGGCAAACATCAAACGGAGATGGGTTTTGTCTCGCCTTCCTAAAAATGTTCACATAGTTCATAGGCACATAGATTAGAGTGTTCTTCAGAGACCTTTCGATTAAACTGTGTGCTGTCCACCTCCATCTGAGTGTGCCCCTATTCAAGGTATTTATGTTCAACAATTTAGTTTTTTTTAGCACAAAAGTCACTGAATGCACTAGAGAGGATGGCATTACGATTTTGGTAAGTACAGCCATCACTGTATATGATAAACTTAACATATTTGGCAACGTTCTCCTCCAAGAAGTGTACAACACAAGATGAGAATTCATTGGCAGTCAGTGCTCCTTCACCTTCATGCCAAACGTAGCACTTAACGTCTTTGGTGACCAAATTGAAATGAGTAAAGTTATGCACTGCTAAGTTGGTTCTGTAATACAGTGCGGATGCTTTCAAGGACGGCGCTAGCAGAACTGCTTCTAAATCCATGCATACTGCGCATACTCTTGTCCCATCAATGGAAGTTTGGGTTTGCTTCTTATCATGTTCCTTCACTTCTCTTGCTCGCTCTTTGGATTTGATATGTTTTTCCCAGACATCTTGAGGCAAATTTCCTTCCTGATGTGAAACACACATTGATCTTTCCGAGGAACATGCAGTGAAAGATTGCTCTTATGAAAAAGTTCTTTGAATGTTGTCAGAGAGAGTACATTCTGATTTTCCTCTTCACATTTAGTTTCGTACTCCCTGTAAAGTTCTGCCAGACTTTGAAAGTGGGATTCTAGATACAGTTTACCTGTATTTTGCCTGCAATAGTGTAACAGCATCTTGTTCAGTTTCTCGAAGATTTCATTCTGAAGAAAGAGTTTGTCATAATCTGCTCTTTTATAGTATGATGATCATGGAGCTTTGATCTCCAAATCCTGAGAATTTTCTTGAAAACAGCTTCGAATAAACCACTGTGTAAGTGCAGTAGTATTCAAAAACATTGAGGAGAATGTCACCAGTGATCCGTTTCAAATTAAACTGAAGAGTCAAATCCTGTTTGGGGAATCCGTAGACACTCTCCTGCGTTTCACTGGAATTTGTTGAATAAGTCCGTTGATGAAAGCCCTTTCAGCATCATCTGTTAGGGTCCATTGGTATTCAGAAATTGCTACCCTGTCCTCATGGGTGAATTCACGACATTTCGTTGACTGGCATGAGCAAGGCGCTTTCATTTCACGTGCTGGTATCTCTTTTCCCCGTTGGGAGATGTAGGGTTGTCCTTTCTGATGGTGTTCTTTTCTTTTTTTTTGCTTCCACTCTTTAGGACCCAATTTTTGGCATTTTGGAGTTTTGTGGATTGATTCTTCATCCGCTGTAACATTTTCAAGAAAAGCAGTGTGTGCAATTTCTTGTGGCTCAGAATTAACAGTGGCAGTAGTTACATCTTCAATTTCAATCGTCACGTCTGCAGAAGAAGTCGTGGGATCCTGTGATGGATGATATAATTTGATGGCAGTACCTTGAAGTGCTGGATCAGAAGTTACAGGAGATGCTGAAAGGTTTGCGGATAGAGAATTGGGCGGTTGTTTAGCTGCAAGGACAGGACTTAATGCTTCCTCTGAATGTTGCTCTCCTTTGGGTGTTTAAGTCAGTAGGGACTGGTCCGATGAAATATTGACTAGCACCACATTGATATCCAAATCCTCTGTATCATTGAGAATAACGTTTTCAAGAACTGTATCAGTAGTCCCAGGAGAAAGATTAAACTTTGTGGGACACTAAGTACTATTTGATGATGTTGGTACGTTGCTTTTTTCGAGTGACAGTTTGAGTATCTTCCCAGCTCTGCTAAGTGGATTCATGATTTAAGAATGATCCATACTCCAAGAAGTGCACAATCAGAATGAACTAAGAAATAAATTTCTTGATCAGTGTCCCAAATTGATAAATCCATCGACCAGTGGGTGTTTCGGAAAAGAAACTCCGACCACCTTGGCTGTCAATCATTAAAGCAGACTTTCTAATTTTTACTTGGTCAGTAGCATTCGCCACAACTTACCGACTCGGTTTCGGAGGCATTAACATTTTCTTTGATTTCATCGTCCAGATTGGACATTCTGGTCATTATTGGGATTTGATTTCAGTAGATCTCTTTAAAGACAGAAACTTTCTTTTGATGCTGTTGTTAAGTACCGCCCCNTGATATCCAAATCCTCTGTATCATTGAGAATAACGTTTTCAAGAATTGTATCAGTAGTCCCAGGAGAAAGATTAAACTTTGTAGGACACTAAGTACTATTTGATGATGTTAGTACGTTGCTTTTTTCGAGTGACAGTTTGAGTATCTTCCCAGCTCTGCTAAGTGGATCCATGATTTAAGAATGATCCATACTCCAAGAAGTGCGCAATCAGAATGAACTAAGAAATAAATTTCTTGATCAGTGTCCCAAATTGATAAACCCATCGACCAGTGGGTGTTTCGGAAAAGAAACTCCGACCACCTTGGCTGTCAATCATTAAAGCAGACTTTCTAATTTTTACTTGGTCAGTAGCTTTCGCCACAACTTACCGACTCGCTTTCGGAGGCATTAACATTTTCTTTGATTTCATCGTCCAGATTGGACATTCTGGTCATTATTGGGATTTGATTTCAGTAGATCTCTTTAAAGACAGAAACTTTCTTTTGATGCTGTTGTTAAGTACCGCCCCACACTGATGACAGTACCACGTACCAGATAGACTCCACTCCAGTCAATAAATCGACTTGATTCAATCACCCACGCGTCATAAGCAGCCTACCTGGCGTCTGAGCGGTTGAATTGCATCGAAATTTGAAAGTCCTGGATCTGGGCGAATGATTTATTAAAACATTAAAGCACTTTACAACATTCTTTTGAACCCAGGATTTTAACATAATGTGTATTCAAGTGTGTACTATACAGAGGGTTTACCAACGAATTTTCGAAAATTTTGGTGCTTGGGCTTTAGAATCACATCGCTAACGATATGAGCTTTTCAATAGCTATATGCCTCTAGATTACTTGGCTAATGCCTGTATTGCGAGAGACCAACTGATTGTCACTGTGTGAATTGGAATAAAAATTAATCCTTCTGGAGATTAAAGTCTTGAAGCCAAATTTGCCATGTTATATATAATAGTCACTGATGTTTATGAAAGATGTCATAATAGTTTTTAAGAATGGTGGGCATAACCAGTAACACATTTGTGCTGTTAGTTCTAGACTAACACTGGAATTTATTCAGAATTTGGTTTAAAAGTAAAATAGTGATTTTGGAAGATGGGTGTTTTGTTTTTGTTTCAGGGCCTAATATTTTTGTTTTCATATTTCAGAGTGATGAAGACATTAATTTTTACTATTTGAGCAAGAATGATGTATTTTTGGTGGCTGCTCACCCATCCTCTGACACAGATGCTGCCATATCTGTTGTGGTATACCTGGACTTTCTACAAAGGTAGATGCTGAGATAAATGATGTCTTTTAGAGGTGGAGAAATTTGATCTTTGACATTTAGATGTCAGGGTCAGAATGTATTAATGATAGTAAGAGAAAACTTTCTGTAATGATATCAGGCCATTGAGATTCGATGATCACTGCAGGCTCAGCTAATAGTATGAAGTTGATTGTGTATGGTGAGCCCAGTACATACATAGCAGGTATGAGAGAATGGCCTTTCACTTCCGGAAGTATACTCCTTAATTTGCTGCCCATTTGCTTCATGTGATTTTTCTCATTTTGGCAATGTGAACTTCAGCTTTCTATGAGTAACGGTGGATTAGCAACAGCCGGTCAATTTTCTTTTTATTTGGCTGGTTTCTATCAACCTCTGTCACAAGGTACATCCAACTGGTTTCTTGCCTCAGATAACCCTTCATCTTTCGTTCTCTCTCTCTCTTTCTCTCTCTCTCACTCTTTCTCTCTCATTCTCTCCCTTCCCATCTCCTTTTATGGCCTGCATGCTACTACCACTGTCTCATTGAATTATTTCCACCTTTACTCAGGTTATATGAGATCCTAAAAGACTGTATTGGAACTGTAAATGAGCCATACATAACAGTGAACAGAATGTTAATTTTTGAAATTTTGGATGAAGTGTTGGTAAGTCTGGCCTTGTATTGTTTGTTTATTATGTCGTTTTGTGCATGTATGTAACCATGAAATGCATATAACCTGAGATGCTGTTATCAGAAAATTTTGCTTTGGTCTGTTGTTGAGAACTTCATACGTGTAGTGTTCAGTTCCATAGTTAAAAGAGAGAGATACTATGATAATTCCATAAAGGAAATGGAAATGAGGTAAAGAAGGGTAAATATCAGACTGATAATTTAGGTTTTGATCCGTGCCTTGTGAGCAGCCTTTTATTTTGTCAGCATAACTATGAACATGTTTGTAAGTCCCACAGTAAGTAGTGCTTTTTCAGAGGGTTTGACTCCTTATTTATTTATTCCTTCCCTCAGAATTTTGGATATGGACTCATTTCAACATATGCAGAGATCAAACCTCATCTAACCTTTGACCCAATTCGACCCAAGATTCCACAACAAGATGAGCTTGCCTCTCGATTTGTAAGTGCTGTGGCAATTCCTTGGCCTGGTTTGTCACAATCAGTGGAGTAAAAATGATGGCACTTAATAGATTTAAGACAGACTGGGTAATGGTGTGTCTTCTATGTGAGAGATACAGCATTAAATTTTATGAGTGTACTTTATATTCATCAGCCTACTCTTGATTAGGTCAGTCTTGATTGGGTCATGGAGGAGTATTCATTTGGTGGGGGAAGGGTGGGATGGGGTGTTGGAAGAACTGGAGAGAGGAACTAGATACACTCTTTTCAACTGCATGTCTTGTTTATTGTGTTTTTCAGTTTGGGATCAACATTGCAGACAAAGCCAGGTTGCAAGCAGGAGCTTTGGAGGTGAGATAATTCATATGTTTTTGCACTCAGTGTGATAGAGCATGGATAATGTATACACCTCAAGATGGACCAAAAGTGTAATTATTAACCCCACACCAACTCTGATGAAACTGAATGTTGCAATTTATGAAAGAAGGTTGAACTTGTGACATGAATGGGAGCTAAACCAACTACGGTCCGAACCAACAGTATAATTGCACCTAGAAGGTTAAAGTTGCTGTCTTTGTAACACAGTTCTATCATATGAATTATAAGAATCTGAAAGAGGCAAGCCTTCAATGTGTCTGTCTATTCACTGTTTACTCATTATTTATTATACACATGACTATTATTCCTTCTTGTCCTTTCTTGCTTACTTTGAGCAGCCAAAGAACAAAGCTCCCAACTCTGCGTACATCAACATTGTGGAGGGTTTATCTGCAGTTTTGGGACCAAACGTGAGTAAGAAGTATTTGAAAATTTGTATGATATGTCAGCAATAAGACACATTACTTTCAAGCTCAGTGAACACTGAATGTTTAGACATCAGAGAAAATGTATGCAAATATGTATGCAGGACATTTATGGCATAGCATGACAGATTTATGTCTGTTTATTCACAAGTGAGATCTTAGACTGTTACAAAATATTTACACCAGAAAGCAGGTGAAATTTTGGGACAGGTGTAAACATCCCAATATTTTCCTCCAATTGCTGTGTTACTCAGGACTTTCACATGTATACACAAGAAAGTAGATCTGTGATTGGACAAAAGTCACAGGTAATGGTTGTTATTAATTCACACTATTTGTAGTCTTTACAGTTGTGCATTAACATTTGTGCAAATGACTTCATTGCTTTCTGTATCTCTCCGAGTCAGAAATAATGCCATGATACCATGAAGAGTAGTGCAGAATACTGTCTAGTATGAAACTTATGAACTTATGAAATTTAAATGTAATAACAGTAAAGGAACACTTCAGTAGCCAACTACAACTTGTAAATCCAGCTGTAAAATGTCATGAATGGGAAATAGGTGAACAGGACAAATAAAAATGAACCTTTCTTTCTGTGACATGAAATGACTTTGGCTAATCTAGACTGCAAATTGTTGCATAGTTTATGATTAATTTCCCATAGGGTGAAGTGCGCAGCTCAGAGCTGTGGGGGAAACTGACACTTATCAGCACTCTAGATAGACCTGCACCCATTTCCATACAGCTGAACCCTGACCTGGTTATCCGCACCACTGGAGTGGCTGAGGGTCAAGGTGAGTGGCTGTAACAGATTGGTTCATAGGAAATAATGTGGTAGAATTATTCCTTATAGGGATTAGAGATAGCTGAAATTTTTCGGAAGCTGAAAATTAAATCCTGAACCATAAAATATGCTAACACGAAGGCAAATGAAAATAATTAGTAAAACAACAACACTTTTGAAAAGAGGTGCATATGTAAATCATGGTGTCCAGAAATTCTGCCATGTACTGTTGCCATTCCAGCTTGAAGAGAGAGAAAGATTTGCAGAACTATGGATGTTAGAGAATTGTGAGAAAAATTCCCATCAAACTCCACAAGATTTGATTAGGAGTAGAGTGTTAGATCGCATCCATCAGCAGTCAAGAAATCTGATTAGTTCCTTTTCTCACAAAATTTTGCCACAGGATTAGACTTGTTGATTTTTTGTTTTCCTTTCTCATCAGTGTTACATTAGCCATATGTCACGAGTCTCTTAGGATATTAAAAGTAAAGAAATGTCCAACAATTTTTTAGGTTACAGTTTACTGTGGAAATGAGATCTCATTGATTGAAAACACGGAATTTGTTTTCCAGGTATTTTTGCCTTGCTAGATTGTCACTGAAAGGCAATTGCATGTCTGATATTTTATGTCATTGTCAATGTTTCATTCGTTTGTTCACTTGTTCATAGCACATTATCATCTCTACCATTAACAACACCTATTCTTTGAATAGGGTTACTGTGCTTGAACAGTGAATTCTGATACTAGACAGACTTACTGACGACCGACAACAAAGCATGGCACTACCTTTGGCCTACGAACTCTGATCAAGGGAGACAGCCTGTTTTGTTTCAGCTAATTCAAAACAACTACTGGTGGTGATACGAAGCTTTACAATGAAGAACTAGTTTTAAACAATACAGAGCCTCTCTAAATAGAAAAAATTGGGTACCACACAACCCGTCAATGGCAAAAAAGATGGCATGTCAGATTTCTTGGGTGTAGGTAGATTTGTAATGAAATGCATGAGTGTTATATGAACATGTTCCTTTAGCTATAAAAGAGTATGAGTCGTCTAGAGATAACTGAAAAGGAGTAGACTTGACAGCTGCCTCAAAGGAAATGGGATGACTGTTGCTTTAGGTCAGACTATCAGTGTTTTTTTTCCAGTGGCTGGAGCTACTCACATAGAGAACCCAAGTTTTCACTCCTGTGTGGATGCCTCTCAGCTGGCCAAGAAGAGGATGCTAAGGGTACTGCCACCAGCAGATCAGGTGAGTTTTGCCTATCTGTGTCTGATGTTTTGGCTACCAGCTAATGACATTTCCAAAGTACATCAGGGTTGGGCACGTTCACGGAAAATTGGGAACTGCGTTCCGTTCTCCGTTCAGTGCCAAAATAAGGAACTGCGTTCCGTTCCCCATTCAGCCGAGACTTTCAAATTCCGTTCCGTTCACCCGTTCCACGTCTGAGGAACTCAGTTCTGATCTCCGTTCCGTTCCGTTTACTTTTCCCGNTAATAAAGATAAGTTATATAGTGTCATGGAAGATGAGTGATGTATCTATTACTAATCAGTCAAACTTTGTCAGAAATTTAGAAACAATTTAGAGTGAAAGCAAAGAATTGAGAAAGAAAAATGTAGGAAATGAATGAAGGTGAGTAAAGTTTTTCTTTATCTTGTCTGTCCATTATGTGATGTTGTTATTGTTGTTTTGATCCCATGCTGTAAGTTATTCCCTCTTCCATAGCTAATGCCAAACACATGAATATGTTGGTGTTCTTAAGTAGTTCCAGAGAGCCATTCGATGTTTTGTGTATTGTAGGGTTTGGAGGCGGTAAATCTTTTCTCTTATTGATTAGTCTGGGGCGCAAAAATGGAAGACGATCATTTGTTTCCTAGGGTACTTGGCAGTGTCAGCAGTGTGGTTCATGTGGTAGGTTAATTCTGTTCAAATGGAAGTTGACTTGGGCATGCTGAGTCCTGAACTGAAAATCAGGCATTGCTCCTATCTGCATTGATTCTTAATACTACAGTATCATGTTGTTTAGGTTTGGCAATCCTTGAAATACTACCCAACCAGTTGACCCCGTTGCCCATCTATTCAACTAGTCCACTTTGGCATTTTGTTGAAAAATCTGCTCCACTGTTGGCATGATGCATATGTAAACCATTCACTCTTCTATCAAATGATGGACAGAGATATGTTGAATTGATAACAATTAACCTAGTATGAGAATGTCTCAGTTCAGTTTTTTTTTTCATTATATCTCAGACTCGCTTGATGGTGTACACCCTATCTGATTCTGCCTGTATACACATTCCAGTCATCATCATTCCAGTTCTTTCACCCATAGAAGGAAGCAGGTAAATGTAGGAATATGTAAATTATTCAACAAACAATCTTTCTTTTAGTTTTGTCAATGAGACAGTCATTTCAGGATTGTGTAATTATTTTGGGTAAAAATGTGGCATTCAGTTTCAGTTGAAGGTGATACTTCTCACTTCTGAGATAACAAATGTAGTAGAGTTCACATAATACAATAGTGCTTTACCCAAACTCTTGATTGACCCAAATGAAAAGGAAATTCCTGTTCTAAGGCCCTTTTTTTTTCCGTCGTAAACTACTTTCAGTAACCTGATAATGAATTTCAGGGAACCTTCGATAACATGACAACCGTTGTGTTACAGAGGGAGGAAACAGTGACACAGGGAGGAAAAAATAAGCTGTATCAATCACAATTTTTTTTCCCCTTGTCCATTAGTGGTTGGGCTTGTGGAGATTACATTAATATTGCATCAATCAGAGGTGATAAGAATGTGCATGATCCTGACAGCAAGCAACTTGATAGCACAACTTACCAAAATCGACCTTCGTAACTTACTATTTTGAAGGACCATCGCTTCCTTTTATATTACACTGTAAATGGATAACACAAAACTCTTTTAAACAGCCAAGATTTGGCTGGTCCATTCAAATTTGTGTTAATAGGATTCTGCTTTTTGTAAAGTATAAAATCTGAACTGTTTGAAGCATGTGAGTCATTTCCCATTTTCCTCTTCCCCTGATCTCTTAGAGGAAATTTGGTTTAATGCATTCATTACTGTGCACTTGCCCTTTAGAATTTCTGCTAATAGTTGTTTGATGCTGCTTTGGTGAAATAAACTTAACATAATGGTTCTGTAAAGAATAAGAAATGCTTCACATGAAGTTTTGTGAAATATACACTGACTTTGTTTATTGCAGAGATCAGAACCTCAGCTTGCGCCTCATCAATCAGGCAGAGAGCTATGCAACTGCCTCTTATGTCAGGGTGAAGGTCAAGTTGCCACAGTGTGTTACAAGGTGGTGGTTACTTTCATTAATCATAGTGTCATGCTCATTCCACATTTGCCAGAGTCATTTTTTGAGGTTTTTTAGAAATTTAGCACTCTCAACCTCTTGCTCAAAGCAAAATAATGAAATGAGGCAGATGTTGTATAGCTTATAAAATTGGGATATGTGTTAACGTGACGAAATTTTACATTTCTCTAATAGGGAAAGAAAGATAAATAGAAGATCATAGTAGCATAAAAAATGAAATCATCAAACAAAATGACATAGGTAAATGTCCAGTGAGCATGATGATATATGTGCTGTGTATTTTGTTACATATTATGAATGAAATTTACATCATTATATGACGTGGCAAACATTCCCAGTAGGGCCTAGTGTTCTTTCTAGTTGTTTTGTTCCAGAGATTATGATCGCTTTGAAATATATTGTCATTATCTTTCATAACACTGTATCTGAGTATCTGAGACAGCTACATAAAAAAATTATCAACATGATCTCAAGGAGGTACTACTTAAAAACTTTATGTGCATCATTTAGACTTCACAGTTTCTCCACAATATTGGAAATGGGAGGTATTATTTGTTTCAAGGATTTTCCACACTACGTCATCATATTTTGAGGTCTTCATTTGCTTTGTTTATCATTCATTACCATTTTGGGGGCATAAATTGCAGTTTTGTTCCTTTCTTTCTACATTGTGAAGGATAATTTCATGCTTTAACAAAGAGGGTGTGTCATTAAGATTGCTGAGATTTTTATTTTTTACACAGTAAAGGAAACACGTTGCTCAAAGTTTGTTGAATAATGACATGTTTTATGTTCTGGATTCCCATATAGCGTTTCTACAACCAAATCTGGGGAAAGACAGACCAGTAATTTTGATGCCTCTGAAAAAGTTGTGGAATGGGAGATAAAAAAATCACCAGGACGTTCAGAAGAACTTATCACCTTTCGGGTACGTCACTGATTGATGGGTATAAAACCACTAGTTTAGCTGATTGTTGAAGCATCTTTGCCTGAAGCAAATTAGAGCATGTTCTGCCTTTAACAAACCTCTGATGCTTTAACTTTTAACTTCAATATAGCAACATGCATCCAAGACTCCTAATCATCACTGATTTGAAGAGAAGAGAAATGGAATGTATTCTATACATGGAAAATCTACAAATGGCATTGACAGATAATGAAATTCATCAGATGCTATTGTATATTAAAAGTTATTTGAAATTTCTCATATTACTTACTGGCCTTCTGTCAAGTTATTTCTCCTTTGAGTCCCACAGTGACATATGTATACCATATGCCGTCATCTGTCTGAGTTGCCTGTGAGATTAAGATGAATAATTGTACAGTGTGTGTGGCAGTGCACTGAATGTCAAAATATATGTCCATCTTTGAAGAGATAGTTTACATTTCAACATGTACTTTGCAAGCATATTTTCCTCACAATCTTAACTTCCTCAGGCCAAGTCTTCTGCCTCTCTCATTACTGGTTTGACATTAATGACATGTTCTGCAGTCTCAGATGGATGAAGCACATTTTTTGGAGCCACTTGAACTGCAGTCCACATCAGATTTGCACTAATATTGTTTAGGTTAGGCAGGTATTCAGTCCAGGCTACTTATTCCTGTAATAATTTTTCTGCCAAACCATCTTCATTGACTTCAAGGAAAGCATATTCAACATTATTGTAGGTGAACATGATTAATCTTGAACACATTTAGGTCAAAATCACGATACCCTCCATTTGAATTCATTTCTCTATACTGGTGCTTCACACATTCCTCAAAATTCAGCATATTAAAACAAGTTGGGGTAGCCCCAAAGAATTTAAAGTGATCCATGCTCAGCTATAGGCAGATCGGCTGAGCCTTATTTTCTTGTTTTCCTTTGAGCAGGAAAACATGCAGCTCCTGTTAATATTTGACCAATGAAGTAAGTATAATTTATTGATAATTATCAGCTGACTGGAAGCTAGGCTTCATGCTAGGCTTGTTAATAATCACAGTTCCTCATGGATTTGTTCTTGCTTCTTTTCTTTTCAGCTTATTACCCAGTCTGACAAACCAATTGACTTCGCAGACATTGGCCCCATCTCTGTAGCATTCAACATGACTCACTTTTCGGCCTCTGGTCTGGTTGTGAGGATGGCAAGAGTGGAAGGTCAGACTAGCAGTGATCCAGCAATCCTTCCACCAGAGTGTTACTTTGGGGTTTCTACCAAAGCCGCATCTTTCACTGTCAGGACTGATTCACCCAAGGATACAACTGCTTCATGAGAGTTTCTTGCTAAAGACATAACATTGCTGCTTATTATGGGAAAGTGAACTTTGGGAGTGATGTGTGGAAGAGCAGGAAGCTGGAGAGTGCTGAATATGTGTTTGAATGTTTTTCTTGACAACAGGCCTGAGCTTTCTTAACAGCTCGGAATGAGCAGCATAGACACTGCAACATCCTGAAGCTGATGGAGAAAAGCCGAAAAAGCTACCAGTGGAAGGTATGGCCCCCTACAGACTACTTAACCATTGTAATGCAAGTGTTGAATCAGTATTTGTTAATCTTGGAGTTTTCTCCAGACTAGGTGATTTGCCCCTTAAATTTCAAAATCCATCCATCTCTGTCTCCCCCCATCCCCCAAAACAGGTGCGATCTCCCCATTTCTCTGGCACGTCAAAGTTTGTATTACTTGACAAACACTGAAAATACCTCTAAAAATTTACAAGTTCCCCCTTTGAATTTATGACAAGAGGAAAATGTTTTCCTCAAACTCATACACCTGTAATAAACACTGCTTATATGCTACTCCCTTAAAAGCAGGCATGAAATTTTCCATTTAGGTAGCGACCCAGGAGATGCTAACATCAAATTCACGCACTTGCTTCACAGTCGGGGTAGTATCAGTCTTCCAAGTGAAACGATAATGGGAGCTGATGCTGAGTCATGTGGCAAGGACTTTAGGTGGATAATCGGTGCCTCACGCTACTTGTATTATGAAATTTTGACAAGTGAGCCTAACCATACACTTCTAATTTTTGAGCTTCAAAACACAAAGGAGGTGCTTTACAAGTGCCACAAAACCAGGAACAAGTAACTGGACAAGTGAGCACACTTCAAGGAGCAGACTTTAGTTTCTTTGTTCAGGTCTGTCCCTAGTGGATACCAGTGGGGTGGGTACTTTACTAATGCTTTACTGTGGCTTAAGTCCATGAAGTGAGAGTGATTTATTGGGGAAGGTTTTGTTGAATTCAGCTTTCCATTTTGACCATGTTTTTTTTGTGTGCCAAGGCTTCACTTTTGGGCAGTTGGTCTGAAAGGCCATTTGGATTATACATATACGAGATGTACAGTATATGAAATGGAGAAAAATCTCTTACTGCAAAATGTATCTCACCTCATATGTTCCCTGTTCAGTGTTACAGACACTAATGCCCAGTGGACTTTGGGAGACACTTATTGATAAGCCAGTCTATACTGTGGGCACAAAACCTGCATCTGGATGTATGCATGGGAGATACCAGTTGGAAAGTTCAACGTATTTACTATCCCTATTTAAAGTGTTGTACAAGGTGGGAAAATGCCTTAATATGGACTTCGAATTGAGTTACCATGGATAATTTTGATGAAAATGTAACCGGATGACTTATCTCAGTTGACCAGTTTTCACAGGTATCATTTTAATATTTTCTATGAATTGATCGCACCTGGATTTAAGTAGAACAGCATATCATTTTCTCATGGGGATATGACCAGTGTATCTGAAAAAAGGTACTATATCAATATATTACCCTGGTCATAAAGGCAGTTTTGGCCTACATCTAAGCTGAATCAATGTTTTCCTTAAAACTGTGGTTGTGCCACTTCTGGTCTTTAAAGACCATATCTTTTCTACTAATTTAAGTTACAGCAATACTTTTTTCACCAAAATAAAGGGCTTTAGCCAACCTGTTTAGTGATACCAATATCTCAGAATGACCAAAATGCCAGATGTGCCTCATTTTGTCGGGTGGCTACACAAATATAGGCTGGTTGTTTATTATTAACCAGTCATGCATGATCCTTCGAGTCACCCCATCTTGGTACAGTGTTATGAATTAGACTCAGGTGAGTGGCTCTTTCATTTCCTTATCATGGATTTTCCAAAATAATAATGCTCAATACAAAATGATTTAGTGAATCCCACAAGTTTGCAGGTACATTGATGGGATGACATTTCACTCTTGATGCCTGTTATCTCAACCTGAAACACTGCACCAGAAGGTCCATTTCACACTCCATATTAAAGTATATATGCATGAAATGTTAAGATGAGACGGTATGGAAGGGAACAGAAAATGTCACAGCTTTGTTCATTGTTGTCTGTTATGAAAAGTGCAATAAAAATAAAACAAAGATGGGATGTATTTCTCCAGCTGGAATTTTACTTTCATGACTCTAAAAACAACAGTCGCATAATCAGCACAGAATTTCACATACGGTCCCACAATATGGATTTTTATGTACATATGTAAATGGATCCATCATTCCATTCAGTTATGCAACACGAATTTATTCACATCACCAAGAGCACAATCTGGCCTTCTGTGCGGTCTTCATTATCTTAAAGGATTAAGTAAGTACACATTCTAAATTCTCAGAATTAATTAATAAGTGCCCAATGGTCAGAAAATCTGTGGTCCTAATCAAAAGTCCCATCAATTAGGAAGAAACTGGAGAAGTGAAAAGACTTCCAAGGCCTAAGATTTGCTTTTACAAGGTGAATTATGGTTAAAAGCATTTTGCCTAAGCTCTGGACACTTCATGTAAAAGCTCATAAAGTATAAAGACATGCATAATTGAACAATTGAAATTACTCAGATCAGTACTTGAACCTGCAAATTAGAAGGGATGAGAATGAGATGAAACAGGATATCAAATGACATGACATCAACTTAACTCTCAGTACAGAATGGGATGAAAAATGTTAGGTCAGACTAAGTTCAGAACAGATCCATCCATGGGAGAAAGTAAAGTGTTATTTAAGCCACACATAAATCATGGTGGCCAGTGCTAACTGCAGTCTATTAACTGAACATTTCCTTTCATCTTTTGAAAAACAAAAATGATGCCTCAGTTTACAAGCTGTAGACATTTGCTTCACAGCCTAAAATAACCACATTATTTTTTCAAAAACTCTAAAATTAAAACCCCATACATTTTCCTTCTGCCTGATCATTTGTGAGAAAACACTCCTGAATTGTCAGGATTTTCCCCCTCTGCACACTGCCATTACTTGTGCTGTGTGATGTAATAAAGCCACAAAAGCTGGCAGACAATTGGTGCTTAGGCCTGTGCAAACTGTCTGGGCAAATCATCTGCTAGCTTATCTCACTTTTTGATGCCATGCAGCATTAAGTAATGGCAGTGCACAAAGGGTGAAAATCACAACATTTGTGTTGTGTTTTCTCAGAAACTGTTAGGTAAAAGGAGAAATAGATTGAGAGTAACTTATGAAAAAAATAATGTGGACTTACCAGATGAGTGATAGTTGCATAATTGAATAAACACCCTCCGGTAAAAGGTTACTTTAGCAACTTCTCTGTCTTATGAAGTGGACTGAGATAGTGATGACTGCAGATATAGTAATTTTAGACAAATTTTGGGAACTTCTAGGATAAAGCTTTTCAGATTCAACAACTTTGTTTTAACCACCTTCTATTGTATCTAGTTTTAGTAGATTATATAGGCACTGGAAAGAAATTTATACTAGTACAGTGTGCTCATGGAATAGTGCCTGCCAAATAATTAAAAGAAAATGTAAAGAATGCCCATGCCCATTTTTCTCAAGATGGCCTTGTGGGCACAGGGCTTGCATCTCCTGTTCATGTAAAAACTCCAAAGATGAAATCTGCTATTTGTCTGAACATCATATAGGGAGCACACATACATTTACTCTGTATATCATATGAAGTTTCTTTCACGAATTGTGTAACTTGGCACCACTTTATATGCATTATTATGGCAGTGTCAGGAACCCTTACATACTCCGCTGGAATGCTCAATAACTCAACTTCACAATTCTAAAGTTTCACAACAATGATATCCATCATACACAATCAACAATACACACTAGACTTATTGCACTCGTACAGCATGAAATGGCAGATACAGATAATAAATACTGTGGTTATGAATAATTAGGAAATATTGCACGTCAGGGACAAGAATAAGGCTAAATATAAGTAGTACTTGGGTTGGTTTTTCTCACTACTAATAAATTCAATGCATGAATTCATCTGTTATGATTGTTTTACTCAGTGTCCAACCTGGTTTTGCACCTGAATTTTGCATCATGTACCCATTCTCTAATTGGATAACAAGTTGTCTTGCAGCCTGAGGTTTCAGTTGCTTTTGACAAAATCAGTTTTTTTGGTATAAGTTTAAGATGTGGTGTACCTTCATCAAGTGAAAAAAAAAGTCTTTAACCCAGGATTATTCTGGCCCAAAATACAGTTGTTTGAAATTGCAGGATACAATGGAAAATGGCCGGAGAAATCTGTGATTGAAAAACAATTTTTCACTATTAAAAGCATCTATTTTGCTTCATAGAAACTGATTTATCTACAGTGCCTTTTGTATCTCAAGCTATTGCTCCTTTTGGCATGTGATTTACTACAAGTTGTTACCATTTATTCATAAAATCAATGGTTTTAGGTAATGAACCAATTTTATTCTTGATTTCTGCAACAAACAAAATGCGATACCGCATTGTTCCTTTCACCTTTGGCTTTAGAGCCTCACATCTCAGTTCCTATTCTAACAATAAAAGCCTCATTTTGACTGGCTGCAAGATACATTAAAGCTAAAACTTGGGCATGCAACAGGATATGGCTACCTTCCATAAAGATATCTTAGTTACTACCTCATGCCTCTAAATCAGTAATAGTAGTAGTAGTAATAATAATAACAAGGTCAAATGCCTCCTCACATGACTTCATGCTATTGTTACCACAGCAGGTCAGATCATTCAATGACTCTCCTGAAAAGTACACTGTCTCAATGCTCTTTTCAGGTGCAGAGCACAAACACTGTGACATATCTTTGTTTGCCTACAGCCAAGTAGCTATGTTACAGATGGGTCGACAGAAGCAAATGTAAATCAAATGCTTTCTCATGGCATCTATCACTTGACTATAGCAGAAAGAGAACCCAATCCTGAATCCAATGTTGCAACCATTCAGATGTACATCCATCCAAATAGAAGCATCCTGTATCTACGATACCATCAAGACTAGTCAAAAGTACAATAAATATTCTTCCATAAAGAATGATACAATATACAAAAACATGCGAAAAAAATGAGAACACAACTAACAACAAAGAAACAAAAAAAAAAAAAAACCCCACTGATATTGGAGAGTGATATTTAAAGAAAATTTCTATTTCATTTAGCACACTGATAACTTTAATATCACTACTAGATTTCATTTACTAATTACTAGCCTATTTCTTGAAGAACTGTGGTTCTGATTGCTATTCATTGCCAAAGTGCATTATGTGACATACATTTTCATAAATTTTCTTCAAAATTAAAATTCATTCTTTTACAACTAGCTATGACCAAAGAATAACATGGAACCAAAATAAGACATTCACCCTTTGCACAAAGCTACTATGGGTGTATTATCAGTTTTTATTTTCCAGCATGCTTTTTTATAAGAAACAGCAGTTGAGATTGTCTAATACAACTGCGCTAACAAGACATTATGTTAAATAGTGGCTGTGTTTACGGAGTTCCGCTGTATTATGTAAGACTTGTTCGTTGAATGACTGCACTTCATATTTTGATCCTACCTGCCTGCTTCACGAGGCAAATCTCTACCCTAATGATTTACTATGAACTTTCTGAGACTAAAATCAGATTCTGGTAACTATGAAAGAAAGAGGTTGTCAGAAGAAATTCTTTCCAGCTGTGACACAAGATCTCAGCACATTTCTGAACTTTTCAAACCACAAATACCACACACACATGAAATCTTTCAGCATGATAGTTCAACAGTCAATGGGATGCTACACCACAGTTTAAAAAGAAATATGAGACATTCTCAGATTATCAAGATATTGCTAGAAACAAAAAGATCTTAAAATGCCGCTCACAACAAATTTTAAAAAAAACATTAAAGTCTGTTATGAAGCAAGTGAAATGTCAACAAAAAAAAGAAATCAAAACTTTTACTCCGCTAGCTATCTTCTTTCTCAGTTTTCTCCACACTAGCATCTATGATGTACTACTAATTATATACTAACTCATTACACATGGCAAACAAACTACCTTACAGGAATGATCTTATTAATATAAAACAAATGAATTCATCATGAATGCTCAACAATGATTAGGCGTGTAATATCAAGTTTGTGATTCCTCCTAACAGTCTTGTGTAAAGCAAAGTAGCAGGAGATCAGTTTCAAATTTTATGTACATATATGTACACTGGAATGTGTAATAAGATCTTGCAATGTGACCAAAAAAAAAGAAAATACATTCTAAAGTTTCCTTCAGAAACTGACTAACTAAATCCTTGCTGTCAATATCAAAAGTCACTTTCTTTTGATAAGCCTTTCATGACCACAAAGTACTCACATGCTGGAATCTTAATTCTCATAATCTCATGTCAACAAATTTTAAAACAAGTTTCCCACTGCCAGGACTCCCAGAAATATTTCCAAGCAGTTTCCCTGAATTTAAAAGTGAAACTTGCCCAGTCCATGCAAAATATATGAACATAACGTGTGAAGTTTGATGTCAAACAACTGGTGTTACTGCAAATGACAGTCATCACCCTCAAAGGAGAAAAATGCACCACTCAGCACTTTGATGTGAAATTTTGCATAGAAACTCCAATGGACTGATGGGGGGAAGTTGCACACCATGTTATCTGCATTATAACCCCTGAGAATGGGTGGTGCCTCCCCCTTGATAGAGTCTGCTGTATCAGCTTGAAATCTGTTAAGCTTTGCAAAGCTTTCTGAAAAGCATTTTGCCCATTACCATTATCAGAAAGCAACCAGGAGCTAGCAAAACATAAAGCAGATAATTACCACTGCCAAAATCTTTCATCTGTACAGCGGTACATCCATATTTTGCACGGAATAGCTTGTCCTTAAAAAAAAAAAGTACCAACGATATCCAATTTGTCATCTTCATTGTAGGCGGCAGACACCAGTAAGTGAGAAAGAAGTATCTTTCAGCTTAATTATACAGTCGAACACGCTTAAACCGTAATCACTGGGCCCGCGTATATGATTTCGTCTTAGCGCTCTTTCGGTTTAGATGTTCCAGTGCAAAATCAAGGGAAGTAACCACCATCGCGGACTTTCTGAAATTGGTCTCGGCAGGCCAATATGGTGGAGAGAGTGGAATTGGGAATTCCGTACTTGCGGCAAATTTCACTTTTCAACAGCTTCTTCTCATCAACTTCATCGATAAGTTTTAACTTGAATTCCAATGAGTACGTTTGCTTTCTTTTCGACATTTTTCGGCAGTTCAGTGGCTCACGTGTAATCAATATCAAGGTCAGGAATGAAGAGAGGTTTCATCTGATGAGCATGAGTGTTATCAATGTTACGAATCTCCCGCGGCCTTTCATCCAGCATTATTTATTTCATCTCGCCCATGTCATGACCAATCGTTCTTGACCAGCCGCCTCACTCCTCTTTTTGGTCGCAAGCGAGCGAAGAAAGCCAAGAGATTGGGGGTGGAGGGGGGGGAAGCGTTATTAGACACTAAGCTGTTGCGCCGCAGGGCCCACCCGCTCTCCTTAGACCTACTCCTCACGTGGCTGTTTCTTTTCGCCGGACAAAGACAGTGAAATGTAACAATCTCGGTGTTGATGCAGACCTGATAATGGGATGAGCGGGCTGGCTGAGAGATCGGGGATTTCGGTTCAGCCATGTTACTGCATGTTGCGGTTTCGGTTCATCGCTGCTTCTGTTACTTGCGTAAAGAGGGAGAAAAGTCGGGGATTTATTTTTCTTTCGGCTTAGCCGTGGTTTCGGTTCAGCCGTGTTCGGTTTAAGTGTGTTCGACTGTATCAGTTGACACCTGGGCATCATAGAGCAAAACGGATCCATGTTGGTCAACACAATGCGAAACTACACTATGAAAGTACCTTTTCAGATGAGAGTATGGTTTAGCTGTAAAAGTAAAATATTAAAAACAGGCCTAAATTACTTGTGCTTTTGGGTCTCCAGTCAAGCTCAAAGACAGCATGAAATTGCAGGTTCAAGGCCAGGACAAGGTGCCAACAAATGACAACATTTTTCCAGTGTGACATCGTACACTGGGTGCTCATCAAAGGCAGCAGTGTGAACTTTCACACCATATAATACAGAGTTCAGTGAAAATCACTGTTTATAACCACCACGTTTGACAGCAGGGTCTGCTGAACCAAAGGAAATATAAAGTCAATACAAATAAAGAACTATGAGAAAGCACAAGCATTTTCAATTTCTCCATTATGTATCCACCAGCCTTTCAATCATTCAACAGCACACTTGTACAGTGTCATGGTTCAACCCTTTACCTGATTACATCTACACATATAATTGACAAAAAAAAACAAAGATCAAATTATGCTGCTAATTTATGTGGGGAAAAAAAAAATGCAAACGTCAAATTATAATATCACCGAGCTGCTCTAGCACTACACTGACTGAATGGGTAGCATGTCATTTAACATGTAATAAAAATACTCTAAGATTTCATAAAGATCACCGATGTTTTGTCATCAACTGTCTTCATATTGGGGAAATGTATTTTGGGGTCGTTATGATGTTTCTGTCAGAGCAGGGCAATCCGCTCCAAGGGACTATAGATACTGCTAAATAACTTACACACAGTGTCTATGAAATCAAGCTGAGCTGCAAGAAATGTTATTTAGCTACTTGTGTCTTTCTGTCAAATAGCTGTGTACGAGAGATAATTCATTTGGCAAAAGCTTTTGCCTCAAGTAAAGCTGGTTTGGATTTGGATATTGTAACATTCCAGAGACAGCACTGGCAAATATACCAATAACCTCTCTTTTTTACTGTCATGAAAGGCCTAAAACTTATCCAAGAACTATATCTATAACATATCAGAGTTTGTAGACTTCCATAAATATAGACATTGTTCGCCTTTGACAATCACTGAATGAGGAGCATCAAGATTCACAATGACACAAAACATCAACATTTTGCATGCAAACATCAATATTTTGCATGCAAAGCATTCAGGTCTGATTAAGATGCATCAAATGAAGTGCTTACAAGAGTTCACAAGAGTTTTGTGCCTGTCTGGCAAAATCCTGGGACTCTCCCAAGGTGTAGTTTGATTTATGTTCGGAAATTTCAGAAAGAAAAGGCGCCCTGGACACTGTCTAGGAAACTGCTCCTATCCCTTATCTATCCTTAACCCCAACCTCAGTACACTTTGGGAGAATTCCAGGATTTTACCAAGTGGACCTAGAACACTTGTAAATTGAGATGATGAAAGATAAGTAAAGGACACCTGAGGTGTCACTTTGTTGGTGCTCTTCCTTGAATCGCAGGAAGTTTTAGGACTAGTTTGCTTGAAAGCAGTGACAGATTATATGGACAGTTATTTTCAACTCAGCTGCTTGCTGAATACTCCTGTGACTGAAACATCCCACAAAGGCACCTATCAGAATGTTGCAGCAAAGCATTGAACTTTTCTTTCATAACTTAGGGACTAGTTAAAAAGCAGAAGAAAGTCAAAATCACAAAAGCTGCACTCAGCAAAGTAGGCGGACAGTCTGCAACAAACTCATCTTTCTTCATCCTCACTTGACGATTTGGAATCTGATCTACGTACACGAAACCTTCTCCCCTTCACCTTTGCTTTTTTGAACTGAACAGTCACAGTTTCACCATTGTCAGTGTCAGCAGGAGATGAGGATGCTGACCCAAAATATCGTGAAGTATTGCCTGATGAACTGGATGAAGCTGATGATAAAGATGAAGAGGATGATGAGTGACTACATCTAGATGTGGTTCTTTTGATGAGTGGCAAGGGTTTCGCAAGGAATCCATCACCTTCTGCTGGAGGAAGTGGGATGCCATTTTTAATATCATTTCCATTCTTATCACTGTTAGTAGTTCTATTAATGCTACCACTGCCATTGCTGTTATCAGTAGCAGAGGTGCAATTTCTCATCACAGCTCTGAAGGATGCATCAGAGTTGCATCTGTCCAAGCTGACAGAGTTGAATGGATTTATGACAGAGGCACCATTCCGGAGCTTCCCGCCTGTGCCTGTGTCATTCACAGTATTGGTTTTGTCACAAGTCTGAGAGGTAGATTTGTTGGTAATGTTAATAATCTCATTACTTACACCACCACTTTCAGCCACACCATTGTTTAAAGCCTCATGTGAGTCAACACTAACTTCCACACTCATTTTGTCATTTTGGCCCTCAGAGGAACCATTCTGAGCACAAACTGTACCACCGTCTTCACCAATGTTACTAGGTTCTTTGTTTAACTGACTGGAGCTTGGGATATCATCCCGATTAACGGCAGTGCTGAGAGACCCAGGGGAAAGCTCTTGAGGAGCTGTAATGTAACCAGACTCTGATGCATGCGATTGCAAGGATGATGATGATGTTGACTGCAACGGTGGTTGGTTTGTGACTGGACCATCAATGCTGGGCACGGTGGTCTGCAAAGTTACTGCTGGTTGAATAACATTCTCGGGAGAGGCATTATTTTCTCCAGCATTATTGCTGCCAGAGTCTGTGCTCATACCTCCATCATTTGTGTCACTAAGTGTGCGGCTGTTATTGGACTCGCTGGCCACCAAGTTGTCCACAAAACTGTCAATAACATCAGCCAAGATACTCATGCTTGTGGCATTGTCTCGTAGAAATTGATCCCCACTGTGCTGCAAGTCCTCTCGGATGCGCTGCAATTTTCTGGGACACAATTTCTTCTTAGCAGCATTGTCTCTTTGCTTGCCTCTTGCAATCACAGTGGAGATTTTCTTGCCACTTGGTCTTGAGTTTGAGCTCATAGCTCTTTCTCTTGAAATCATGTATCTACTATACATGGCACTTAATATTTCATCTACTTCTCCCTCACTGTCTGAAGAGGATTCTAAATCCATATAAAAAGGCCTAGAAGAGTCTTCTAGTCGACTGGAGGCACTACCAGTAGTGTCACGTGTGTTGTTTGCATCTTCACCCTCATTTGATGGAGCTGCTGCAGTGGCCCCAGGACAAGCAGAATCCCAACGGCATAAAGGCGCATCACTTGAACTCCTTACCAATCCACGTTTTCCTCCAACTCCCCCTCCATCACCTCCTTCATCACCACCACCACCACCACCACCATCACCACCATCACTGTCATCACCATTTCCATTATTATTATTATTACTGTTTTCATTATCCTCTGAACTAGCTGCCATTTCTTCTTCCTCATCATCTTCTCCCTCAACACTTTGCTCAATCTCACGTTGAATCAAACTGTCAAAGAATGCAATCATGCATGGCTCTTCTTCTGTACTGCCATTGGTGTAGTCATGTGACAGGAAGCTGCCGGCCTGCAGCACCATATGGATATACTCCTCATGACTGTAGGCATTTCGCTCCACTTCATCATCATCACCATAACGCCGACTGTGGACCAGGTGACCTGTACACCCTGGGATGTAGTAAGGACTCCACAGCTGCGAGACACAGGGAAGTAAGAAACAATGTGTATTACTACCCCAACTGTGCAAGAGCATCATGAATAATGCATAGCAAAATATAGCCTGAGCTTCTCAGTTTTATCTGGATTTTTTCCTTAACATTATACTGTGTCATCTACCAATTCTATTTCTCACAACATAAAATGGTACAAGGTATTTGTACAGGGTGCATGTGTTTCTTTATGTTTAAAGCTATGAAAGTCCACATATGTATTCTTCATTCACTTTGTCAGTTGACTGCTTCTTTATTTAACCTGTCTCTATGTAATGCTTTCCTGTGTATCTGGAGTTAAACTATTCCACTTCTTCAAGCTTTCTTAAACTATGTTTTTCAACACTGCCTTGGGACAAACAGAGGTACATAGTTACATGTATTAATAGACAGTGATGAAAGCAACAGCGTCTTACCTTTACTTCATGAAGATACTGCAAAAAGCAGAAAAGGTAAACTCACTCACCTTAATTAGTTTTTCCACACCAGAGGAAATTATAAACTGGTTGTGATGACAGTACCGAACCTGGTTGACTATGGACCGATGGCTCTTAAGAATCATGTGAGGTTCTGACTGGGTGTCTGAGGTAAAGAATTAAAATTCATCAATAAAATGAGGTATCAGTTTTTTTTGACATCTGTCTTCATCACCAATTCTTACAAGATGTGAATTTGGTGTATTATGTCACATATTATGTTCAAACACATTCAAGGTCATAACAAATGTTGCATACTTAATACAGTAGTCATTCAAGCACTGATCCCTACATAAGACAACACAAAGAAGTCCACAGAAACCATCATCATGACAACTCATAAAGTTTGATAATCATGAAGCAATATCTTCAGAAATCATGATATCAATTGTAGCAACAACAATATTTTAAAGACAGATCAACCCATTTAGGTGCTGTATAAGCAATACATCTAGATACTATTCACTAATCCTTCCACAATTCACAGGTGAAGGCTTGAGAAAATGAGATGACAGTTGTGGACTTACAACTTTCAGTGATATCTGTGGGAATTTTCCACAGGTAGATGCAAAAGTCATCTGAACCAGACATCACATACTGAGGATAGAAATAAAGGTAAAAATCTATATTCACTCAATACCAAACTTGGCATCAATGTATTCTTTGCTGTCCAATGTAACCAAATAACAGGTTAAAACTGATTAATGAGGAATTTTTCAAAGACAGTTTCAGCTTTGATATCACATGTTTGAATTTCTACAATTGTGCAAAAACTTACAAGTCTTGTCTTCAAGTAACTTAAATACATCCTAAAAAACAAAATGCTATGAAATAAATCAGAAGATCTGCAAACATTTACTAAACAGTTCAACATTCCACATTAGTGAATGTGAATGCCCAAACCATTTTTAAGCTTCACAACTGTAACTCTAGACCTACAGTTCCAAATGTAAATGAACAAAGAGATACAAAAATACATACTTCATCCTGAAGACCAGCAAAGCTGCAGCTTTTCAAAGTGCAGGCATTATAGTAGGTCTTGTAATCAAATTCATAAATCGGATGCATCCTGCCTATATCGTAGAGCACAGGGGAGGAGCGGCGTCGGAGTGCCAGAAGCCTGTCGCCTCGACTGTTAAAACTGACACTCATGCAGTTCTGAATGCTGCTTTTAAAATTAAGTGATCTGTTTAAAAAAAGATAAAATATGATATACAATATAAGTAATTATTCTGATGTGAAGATTATTAGCCAGCCTCCATATCATGTTAGAACAGAGCATTGCAAAAATGCCTTAGGTCACATAATTCACCCTCCTAACTGCCTTTCAATGCTGCTTTATACCACCACATGGAAATCCTATTAGGACTGATTACGCATCATTCTGTCCATGATTCCATTAGCGAAAATTTGCTAAACGCAAATAAAACAAACAGCTACAGAAACTTAAGTTCATAATCTTAACAACTGGTCTGGCATGAGGGGAAAATGCTGAGTACTCACTTGAGAGGCATACGAATATCCCACAGCCCCACACCATGTTTTGAGTTTGCAGTTGCCAAAAGTCTTGGGTCCACAGGATTATACATTATGGAATGCATTGCAGAACTCAAATCAGCTAAAACAAAAGGAGCTGTGGAAAGAAGTAAATTTATGGGACATAAACTTGTGAATTACTGTAAATCTAAACTAAACACTGTGAAATGTTAACTTCAGAATAAAATAGCATTCACGGCATCCAAAACACTAATTACATTAATCTCTGCAGGATTTAAGTTTGTTCCATTTAATAGTCATCATAACCAGCTCCTGGTTTAAAGACATACTAATGCTGTACAGGCAGGGACTCTAGTCAACTTCTAGAATGAGGATTTTGCTTCAGCAGACATTTATCAAATTTATTTACAAGATACCGAGCTATTCCAGAAATGAGAAAGGAACTATGTCCATGGCGAACAGGCAGATAGAAATGAATGGCAGGTAAAGAAACAATGGGGAAATGGGCCTGGGCATGGAAGAAAAGTAAGGCAATACTTACTGGTATCAGGGGGCATTCTTGTATCAAGAATCTGTGCCTTTCCATCATCACTTGCTGTGGCAATAATGGTGGCATTTATTGGGTCAGGTGACAAGCAATAGATTGCATCACTGAGACCATAAACTGCTGTAGACTGACGCCTGTGCAGATGAGATGCATTGTTCACTGTTATACAAACAAACAGATTTAAACAAAAGATGTTAAATCTCTCTAAAAACAACCTAAGAACTAAGAAAGAAAATGTGTCACCTCTACAGTTCAGTGTTATGATCCTAAACAAATGCTTCAAACCCCGATCAGAACCTGAAAAAGACACTTTACTTTGAAAGAAAAACAAAAAAATCCTTTGAGCCAATATTCATCAAACCCATACTGATCCTCCATACCTGTCCAAGTTACCACCAACAATAATTAACCGGTTTCACCCAATCCCTGTAAACTCCCCATATACCACTTGTACCAATCCAATCCAACTTTGCTTCCATTTTTACCCCATTACTTATTTCTACTCTGTTTTGTTTGAAATAAAAACATGGGTACTTACACACTGAAATCATGAACGATAACTTGACCATCATTTCCTGAAAATAGAAATTAATTTTTTTTTGTTGTCTTATTAATCAATAACACATCTCCATTTTCCACTAGTGTAACAGCCACATAGTATGAAACTGAGGTTTCAGATTACTTGAAAGACAGCTTGAGTGATATTGCTTCTTCACTTCAATTTACCTAGAAATTTCACTTCCAAGTCAAGATGTTGAGCTTAAACTCAAGACTGTGGTCATGCATAAACCACTGACTCCCTTGCTTTCTGACATACCTTCAAAGATGCTGGTAAATAACCATTGCCATTTCATTGTTTTTGTTATTCGACCTGCAGAGATGATGATTTCACAAAGCTCTTTCTAATGAGTTATGTAAGGCCAAATAAAAATACAAATTTCCCTGTTGCAACAGGTCAACTCTATCAATCTGATAGCATAATGTGCAGCCCTGCTGAAATTTCCTCCTCTTATAATGTGTTTACAGACAGCTTTGATATTTAAAGAGCCAAATGCAAAGTGATGAGCAAGAACACCTCTTGTGCACGAAATACAGTTAAGTCTCATTATATGTTTACTCCAGGAAAGGGGAAGCCTACTGCATGCATCATGTAGGAGTGTTTTTTTTCTATACGTAAAAGTCATCAATTATACGTAAATTTTTTTATTCAGAACCCGAATCAAAATCACAAGTGCATTTCCATATTGTTGCATGCTTTGATAATCCGAATGACAAATCTATTAGAATACAGTTGGGTTAGAAGTCCATGTCATATCTGATCATCTGATCTCAATTCACAATTTTCATATATTCGATGTAACGGGGAAGATAATTCCTGACAGACTCAAGAAATATGGTCATCCATATTTACTTAGCTCACTCATACTGCGTGGCAACGGTGGAGCATAATGATCATCAGCACCCATTTAAACAAGTGATTGCTAATGTTAGTCTAGTGGATGATCCCTCTCTCTCTTATCTCTTCTTATGTTGCATCCATTCTTCCTGTTCGAGTGCCTCTTACTTACACTGACTCATTATAATCATTCATACAGTTTTCTTGTAAAAGGTTTTTTTCTAACCTGTATATGATTAACAAGAATATAACTAGTGATCATGAGAAATAAAGAAATTTTTTGTCACCATCATGCAGATGGCTTGATGGTATAGTCTGGAAATTTGATAATCCACACACAATACATGATTTGAATTTATATGACACAGCTGTCTGTGTTTTACCTCTTCAGTGTTGGATGACACAAACAACAAACAAACACTGTAGAATGAAAAATAAGCATTTAAAAGAAAGGAAATTTACATTCTTTGGTTCATTATCAGCTGTTTTACTGAGGGAACACTTGTTCCTTGAAGATTACCAATATGCCACAATTCATTTTTCACTCAAACTGAGGAAATCCTCTGACAATTCAGCCCTCCACTATAATCTTGTCTCATAATCATGAGAGCATCCATTCATAGAGATGCTATCGCATAAAAACACTTATCAGCACACACAAAAAAAAATTACCTCCTGAGGCTACTTTCCTGTTACTGGCATCAAAGCAACAAGAGTTTATATTACTGATATGGAGTGTGTCAATGACATCTGGAGCTTTGTCATCAAAGATTGTCCGCCCGATGTTCCATAGCAGTAAACGTCTGTCATCTCCACCTGTCAATAAAGAAATCAGGATAATTTTATACAAGTTACTATCGGGTAATATGTTTTTCTTTGTAGTCCAGGCTCTTTGGGTCTCACATTATAAACTGTGTCTTTCTTACTGCAGAAGCAGAAAATGACTTTGTATGCCTTTTTCATGTATGTATAGCTGTGATGTTTGCACAACTGCTGATTGCATATGCAGCTAAGCAACAATACATAGGAAATGCTCCCAAAACTGTGCATGTAGCACACTCCAACAACAGTCAAAACTTTTCATATTGATCAAGATTTGGGTCCTTCCTTATGATCTTTAGATACTCTTCATAATGGTACTTAAGGAAGCTATGCTGAATGCAGTCTTTGCGTGTCAAATCTTTCTGCAGAATGGTCTTGACCAACAACAGATGTCACCCTGTGTACACTGCTACAATGACTACAGCAATAAAACATTTTATCTTGAGTTCCAAAACAACAACAAGGCTAACGAGTTTGCAAAGTGTTAGGACGAAAATACTGACTTGTGTAATTTCTTTAAAAGTACTGAATCTAGTACCAAATAGGGTGCATGAATCAGATAAAAGACCTGAATTCAGTCATTTTTATACCAGTGGCCTATAAATTATATAATTATCAAAAGTAGATAGACTTACAGCTTTGACTCTTTGTTCTTTTTTAGTGTATTGTTGAATTGATTCTTTGTTGTGTTGAGTGCAGTTTGGGTGAAATCCCTTGCATGTTCACACTGACCTGCACCTGATGACCCAGTTCCTGGCCCACATTACTTGAACACATGACTTCCATCACAAAATAAGAAGTAATATTAGTGCTAAATTGAGAAGGCAAATAAGATAGTTTAGTCTCATTAATTCTAGTATTATCAAAAAAAAAAGAAAAAATAGCGCTATCAGACATTTAGTCTCCACCAATTCGTACTTTGTTCCTGCAAGCTGTTTTTGTCGATATAGTTATAGTATGAGTCATGGTAAGTTCTGGACAAGAAGAGATGATGGTACAGCAAAATATTGCTTAACTTTAACCCCACAGAAAACAGGATTAAGGGTCAAAATTATGAATTTGCTGACAGCCGATTCCCCAGGTATCTCTCCAATCAACTTTCACAGCAGCTCATCCAATATTAAGGCCGCTACTAATAACTATGGGACTCTTCGGTTTTTGCATGATGAGTCCCAATAGGCATTTTTTTTTCAGGATGGTGCCATTGTTTTCAGTAATAACCTTCTACAGACCAAAGTATGATTCCGATTTGAATTTTCAAACTTTGTGGCAGAGATCAAAAGTCTGAAATATTGATGTTTAAGAAAGAAAAAAAAACTGTACACCTCACATCCTAATCTAATGCCCATGAGGCATGAAATATTTATTATTTGTGCTAAATCTAGCATTTGGACCACCAATTTTCAGTGGCCCACAAACTATATGACAGCTTGAAGAGTGGCAGCTGTTGCAATGTTTTTCCTCCTCTCAGTCCTTAATTTTGGTTCGGCATCTTTTTTGTGCTCTAGAGGACAGTTGTATTACTGTTTCATTTAACTTGATCAATATGTGAGAAGTTTCTTTAAAAAATGTTGAGCTTTGAGCCCATTGTCATCAGGCTACATGAGAGGTCTATATCTACATGCAACAGAGTAGTCAACAGCATTGGCCTTAACAGACACCCTGATCCCAAGAACATGGCAGGAGAAAACGCAAACTCTCATTAACTCTCAAGTGACAAGTTTTTCACGCTAAGAGAATGAATTTGAAACAAACGCGATTTCTCTGATTAGATTTGGATTTGGATGCTTGTTAAGTTGAGTGGAGCATGTTGCTATTGATTACATATTGTCAAATATAGACTATTTAGTATTTTCCCACAAATTGTCAGTAGTCGCAATATTTGACCATGGTGCCAATATTATTTTGACGTGCTCAAATTTGGGGCAGCATAGACACAACTATTCCACTATCTGCACACAGGCAAAGCAACATCAGCTTAATGTTGACCGCTTACCTGAAGCAATGAACTCTCCATCTGCTGAAAACTCGATGGCATTGACACATCCATAGTGACCACGTAAATCCCTCTTAAACAAGCTCTGTGACTGTGCAATACGATGGCCACTCATCACCTGCTTCATGCGGGTAAACGAAATTCCTTCTCTCTCACGACTACTTATGCCGATAGGAGTGGATATGAATTTCCGCCGTTTGCTCTCCATAGCTATACGAAGCTGGTCTGGTTCGATATGAATGGTCAGTATAAAAAGATTGCTTATCGTGCACTGAACGATGCGACTAGGTTCCCAATAAGGTCTGCCATATTGGTTAGATAAAAACTTCCCCGGAAAGAGCCAAAGCAACAAACATGGTGGTGGCTTATTGTAATCCAAGAAATAATGATACATTTACATTGACTGGGTATAGCGAATTTTTTTTTTTTTTTGCACGACCGGCTTTTGAGTCGTTCTGAAATACAACTACTGTTGATGTTTATTATTCATTTTTTTCCTTTCTATCTCTTTAATGAATAAATGTTATTCTGTAAAATAGTGACATTGTTTTAATTAACAACATGTATTATGTTACATGTTGCTTTTCATAATCATATATTATACAAGCTGATACAAGTAGTAGCGAAAACCAGCGCTAAAGAAGTAGTTGTAGCGGTAGTGAAAGTAGAAAAAAAAGGAGCGAGTACTCACGCTACCTTTTTTTCGTCAATTTTATTTTGGCCCGCCGTGTTTCATTTTTTTTTTTTTTTTGAGCACGACCGGCTTTTGAGTCGTTCTGAAATACAACAACTGTTGATGTTTATTATTCATTTTATCCTTTCTATCTCTTTAATGAATAAATGTTATTCTGTAAAACAGTGACATTGTTTTAATTAACAACATGAATCATTTATGTTGTTTTTCATAATCATATATTATACAAGCTGATAAAAGTAGTGAAAAAAGTAGTGAGCACATTTTAAAAAAGTAGTGGTAAAGTAGAGAATACCAGATTATAGAAAGTAGTTTTAGAGTAGTGAACTTACTTTTGTGATCAAGTAACTTGTAATTAATCAACTACTAAAAAAAGTAGCTTTTTGCAACCCTGGAAAAAAGTCCCTAAACCAATCAGATTTTGAGAACTTAGGCAAGGAATCGGACTACCCAATATTATGAGCCTTTTCACACAGAAAAAAAAGGTAACCATATCCACTTACAAACAACCACAAAGTCTAGACTTGAGTGACTACAACTCACCTATTTTGAGTCTATTCTGCATCTATACCTATCTAAGCCTTTGAAATTCAAATCCAATCCCTTCCCACCCTCCCTATGTACAATTTTCTGACTTTAGAGGGACTATTTAAAACTGCACACCAAAATGCCAGAATACTGTTCATACCTATGCGAGCGTCTACGCTACTTTCCTTTTCAAAGGGAAAAAAAATCTATATGCGCCAGATGCACAGTTTTGCAGGAGACGCGTTAAAAAAAAACAAAAACAAACTTTGGTGTTGCGTCTCACCCTATCAATTCATCAAAGCTGTTTACATCTGGTTATTTTGGAAATTATGAAAGCTGCAAATGAATAACTGAATAACCCAGATGAAAGAGAGAGAGAACATTGTGCTATATACAGCTGATCCAAAAGATGAATCTAATCTAATCTGGCACGTGCGGTCTATTTTTCGTGAAACGACAGCACACATGTATGAAAGTTTCATTAATGCAAAGAGGAAACTATTTTCTTAACAGGAAATGGTGGAAATTCAATAGGTCAGTGTTGTTCTTTGTCAAATTCATTCAGTATAGATGACTGACCTGTTTGCCTCTGTTGCATTTAACAGTTTTAGGCTAGACTAATTAATTAAGGGAAGATGCGGCCCTTTCCAATAGAATGTGCTGTAGAAAATACGGTGCGCAACTTATGACCATAAATGCATTGGCGTTTCTATGCAAAATTGCCCACCAAAGTGCTGAATGGTTTATTTTTCTCCTTTAAGGCTGATGATATTAGAATAACATTGCAGTCGCATCAGTTGCCTGACACCAGATTTCACCCATGCATATTCATGCAAAGGCTTTGCTTGATTTTCTTCCTTAACACACATTTACTTAATTCCACCTGAAAGTATGTTCTTGGTTACTTGTAATTAGACCCTATGTCTCTAGACAGGAAGTCTAGAAAAGCCCATGTAAACATACATAAAGGTATCAAACAGACATGGGTGAAATCTGGTGTCAGATAACAGGTGCTCTCGCAAAGAACAGTTGTTCTACGATCATCATTTGTGGAGCAGCGTGGCCTAATGGTTGCGGCGTTGTACTCTAGATCTCAAGGTCGTGGTTTCAATTCCCAACCACGGTCATGTTGGAAGTGCCGTGGGAAAGCTTTTCATTCACATTTTTCTCAGCCCGCCCATCTATAAAATGGATACCTGGTTATAGGCAGTGGAAGATATTGTCAGAATGCTAGTGATCAGCGGCATCGGCATCGGCACTGTATGCACCTCAGAGAGCTGAGAAAATCTTAGAGTGATCAGGCCTGCTGGGATAATAATAGTGTGAAATCGCATGAGCGGACATCAGCCTGGATACGAGACTTATAAACCGCATTACTATTATTATTATTATCATTATTATTTTTATAATCATCATCCTTAATGGAGAAGCAATGCATCATTCGGCATTTTGGTGAGCAATTTCGAATAAGAACTCCAGTGCACTTGTAGTGGTGAGTTCCACACCATGTTTTCTGCGTCACACCCTCTAGGAAACAGAAGTGTCTCCCCTTAAAGCTAGGCTGAGGGATCACAAAGGATGCCCTAATACACATAATAAAAACGCAAGTCCTGTCCGCTGGTTTCTCACGATGTTTTTGCTCATTCCTCGCTTTGCATATTGCATTGTTAGCGATGGACATTAGAGTTATTTACACAGTTATTTCCCTTGGACCGTCGAGTGCGCTCAGCCAGACAAAGCTGTGTAATCATCAGTCGGATAAAGTCGACTCTGTTTTATGTAAAAGATGTGCTACAATCTTGTGTCTTTTATGCAAACCTTGTGCTGTCTGAGTTGTAACTGAAGGGCAATAATCGAAATGAGATTTTAAGCGGGATCACAAATAGGGGTTGATCCAAAGCTTGTATTTTATAATGGGAATCACTTACTGTAAACACTTCTCAGGTGAGCCTTACCCAAAACCAGTCTGCTGCTTTAAATGGGATCCAGCAAGCACTCTCTGACCAAAAACATGAGAGAGAGAGAGAGAGAGAGAGAGAGAGAGAGAGAGAGAGAGAGAGAGAGAGTGAGTGAGAGAGAGAGAGAGAGAGAAGACGAGGGTGATCCCCTGGAAGATGGATGTGAACACAGACAACAGACCGCCATAGCCCTTTCCCTACCTACCTACTCTCTCTATCTCTGCTGACCAGTCATCTGAAATTAGATGCTGCTGCAGACGTACATACTAATCATTGTCTATTTATCTATCTATCTATCTATCTATCTATCTATCTATCTATCTATCTATCTATCTATCTATCTATCTATCTATATGTCTGTCTGTCTGTCTGTCTGTCTGTCTGTCTCTCTCTCTCTCTCTCTCTCTCTCTCTCTCTCTCTCTCTCTCTCTCTCTCTCACGCTGACATACATGGAATATGATATGAAGTTTTGAAAACTGCCCTTTGGACCCCATACGTTGCAAGCCATACAGCCCCGATTAATTTTACTTTCTTTTTTTTCTTTTTGCTCTAGATTTTATGCCACAGTGAACTTTGTTCTCAGCTTCGTACCAGAAAGAATCCAGTCAAATTTCCTGCTAATCCTCTTCTTATTACGATATAAAAAAAAACAACAACAACAAAACATACGTCTGTTAGAAGAAGAAATAAGAAAAACACTGCGCAGTGTTTGCTGAAAAGGTTCTAGGAAAGTCGGGAAGTTTTGTGGGAGCTGTGGGCAGATCCCCCCCAAAAAGTTTCTCGTTTTCTTAGTTTTTCTTTGAAAATTGATGCTTTTTATTAGGAAGCATTCAATGCCACGTTTTCACAATGGTCGTGTTAATCATATTTACAATGTAAAGAGATGCGGCAGCGACTGCACAATGACTCCAAGTCGAAGAGAATACTTAAAATCAAGAATGCGAAACTATATTATGAGCAAGTTCCACAGATTGAGTACGTTTAAAAAAAAAAAGTTATTACCCCCTGCATACTCACGGGAAGTAAAAGAGAGTCAGGAGTAATTAATCAGTTTCAAAAGATAACTCCACTGCCCCTTCCACCAGTCGATCTAATTGGTTTCCCTTAATACTATCGAATATGGTCATAACACAGATGTAATATGGCAGGGTACATTTTGGGGAGGGNGGGGGGGGGGGGGGGGGGAGGGAGAAGCAATTATGATAAGAAGATCCACATTTTAATGTTATTGTTATCTCTTTCCTTTACCATAACCAAAGAGCACCCGGAATGTAATGTTATTACAGCAGATAGCAAAAAATCCTACCCCTTCCCTTTACAAATATTCGGCCCATAGAGCGCTGATGACTTTGCATAAAATTGTCTGTGTGTACAGATGCAAATTCTACAAAACAGGCCAAGTGCATATATACAGGCCTCCTTTTGTCGATTATTTTAATGATGCAATAATCAGACTGCGTGTATAAGGTTAAAGTTATCAAGTTCTAAGTATTTTGATCATTTGTTAGAGGAGATTACTCCCTTCACGAAAAAGTGTTGTATGGAATACTCGTAACATTTTCTCTTAAACTCCATTTAGTCTCTATGAAATATGACGGTCTACGAGAGGACGTGCGAACGGATGATATATATCTTCCGAAATATGAGACACTGTGACGCAAGTCGTAAATTAATGAATGTCGTAATAATGCGATCCGTGCGATACGGCGATGTCACTGTCAACAAATTTTCACAACAGCAAGACGTTTTGCTTACAAAACTATTGTTGTCATTTTTCAGTGCGAGTGTATGAATCCTTAACTACCTCTAACTGGTTTCGGATAGCAAAAGCTGCCAGTTCTGTGGTATATTGTGTACAACAGATCTGATGTTATTATGAAGACATAGACTGACATCCTGAGACTCAAAGAGACTGTTTAAATAATTTGTGAGCCTTTGTAAACAGGTGCCTCTGGCCATAGATAGCTCACATGATGATTAACTTATTTCGCTACAACCAGTTTAACCTTACTTTAGATTTCATAATGCGTGGTCCCTCCCCATCCTGGCACCTACACGAAGAGAAGAATGCAGTTTTGAAAATTCTACATTAATGCGTGTCTATTACTGCGATGTCAAGTCAAAACCAAATTGGAGTAGGCCTAACATGACACTTCTGCCTGATCCGATGTGATTTCATGGACATTTTTTTTTGGCCAAAGGACAAACTAAAAGAGAAATCAACACGAAACAAAAAATACTAAAATAACAGTTGGGTTTATGGTCGGTGGCTCGAGCGTCTGTCGGTCAAATTTTCATTCGGCCAAGCGTCCATATTTGGCACTTTCTATTCGCCAAAGCATCCGTTCGGCCATTTAGTTTTTGTCAGTTTACCTGTCATGATAAGGAACACGGGGGGAAATAAGCAATGTTTTTTTTTTAAGTTAGGAGATACGGGGCGAAGCATGTATAGAGCCAACGATAATGGTTACAGACCAGTAATGAGACTGGGACCCTCTTTTTCTCTATGGGCTATATTAACATTTTGAGCTGTCATCTGAACCCAGGGTTTTAGCTTTCACCCAGACCCATACCAGATTTTAGCTCATTATGTGGCCCAAATTTTAAGACTGACACAACCTTACCAAATCCATTAATATTTTAAGCTTGGTTGCTATTTGTAAACAGACCCTACCTTTTTCACTGGTCGACGCCAAACCCCTCTTCTTCCACCTGAGCACACCACTGGACTAAAATAAAGTAAACTGGACACAGTTTCCCATTATATCAAAATTTGCCCCCTTGAGCCCTTATCACTGGAAGCAGGGTATGCCAAAGGAAGGAAAAGGGGAGATGAAATATAACCCCTACGTAATAGGACCCAGTTCTCAAGTATGATGTTTGTGGGTTCAACTCCCGATTAGGGCGGTTTGCATTGTATCATCCTTGGGAAATACACTTCACTCTTTCCTCACTTCATTCAGGTGTAAATGAGTACCTCACTACAGAGCTGGGGGATTAGGTTACACACGCGCAATAATTGTGAGGTCACTGCGGTTGGATTTAAAAGAAAGGGTGATCTATTTATCACGTTATTTTTTTTCTCCCTCTCAGGGGCCAGTGACCTTAGCTGTGGTCTGTTCTAATGCATTTGTCACTTTCCTGGCCAGTTTAGGTTAAAATAAAGCAGCACTAATTCGGGTCAGAGGTTTGAAAAAATAGGGGCTGCCAGTGAGCTAACCCCCTGTTCTCTTGAAACACCCTGAGGCCTCAAGTGGCTTTTCATGGGGGTGAGTCAAACGAGGTGATACAGCAAAAAACTTTACTTCTTATGGGCTATTAGAAGTAATATAGTTTTTAGATCAGATGCGTATCTTCATTACTAGTGAGTGGGAATAGCCAACAAAAATTAGGGCTGGAGTGACGGCAATAGACAGTACATAGTAAAATATAACAAAAAGATTTGGGCGTGTGTAACCTGAATAGGGCGCTGTACCATGACGACTAGCGATGACTTCGTTACGATTTCATTGCAGTATTGTGTATTTGTGGGTATGATGTATATTGTTCCATGTATAAAACTATGTATTACTAATGAAATGTGCAGTGAATAAAAGTCGTATTTTCATTTTTCGCGTTCTTGAGTGAAACAATAATAGCGTTATGGTCTATATACAACGTAGCATAAAAACTTTTGGCTCCATTTTTCAGCAGTTCACTTTATCGCAACTTCCCTTTTAATGGGAACATTTAAATTTTTGCAGAATAGAACATCACAAGTATAAGAATGACTGAATAATCGCATCTGCAATTAATCGCAATATTTCTATGCTCTTGGGGAGTTCTGCCATATTGTGAGTACTGGATCTCGAAATTCATAAGTCATTAATCAGACTTGGGGATTCTAGAGCTCTTTCGGGCTTTCGAAGTCCGCTGCTGTTATGGAACAACCAGCGACTCTCCTGTCTTATCCAGGTGACACGGCTTCGCTTTAATTCATCGACACGGTCAGGAGACCTGGGTTCTGTGAGCTCCATCGACGCCGCCGTAAATAATAACCAAGACCCCCCACATGAGAAAGCCTTTACTTACTCTGTAATTTTATGCTAAAAGTTTATGCGCAACTGAATATTACATGTTATCTTACAATGAATTTCCTGACCTGCTCGTTTTATGGAGTTCTTGATTAATTCAAAATTCACAGGCTGCTTCTTCAGCTCGCAGGGCAATGTTTTTACTTCTTGACCTCTCACATCTGACATGGCCTATTTTTAGCTTTGGATAAGGACGATTTGCTGGACAAATCCGGTGAACTTGTTGACAAAAAGATATTACTTTCTGCTACGCAGAAGGTAATATAGGTCAATGGACTTTTAAATATCAAATGCAGTGTTGTGCTTTTACGACCAGCCTTTCACTCCTCGCATTTTCAATCTACCTTTGCACTCGTTCAAGAAGAAACACTCTATGCAGCCAATCGTCTCTACTGACGTGCTACGTCGTAATCCATATTTTAGGTCAAAGGCAAATTTTGATATCCTATGTTTAGCATTTTTAAGGCCATTCTGATGACAGTATTAGAATTTATATGCAAACTAAAGAATGTAACAATTTTAAGGGGAATTGTATAAGTCTCGTCCATGCTACAAAAATCGTTGTTTACAATCCTGTTATTTTCCAAACTCTGATTATTTGAAAAACGATATTAAACTCAATATAGATGGTATAAAGTCATGGGACATGGAGAAAGTTATCGAGACAACTACAGAAGGAGCTTACAGGCTGCATGAAGAGGCAGGGTTTATATAATTATATTACATAAATATCGATCATAACAAGGATAATTGTAGTGGATGTGTTAACAGCGGTATCAGAGTCCATCAAAATAATTCTAAGAATAGACAGTTAGTTTTGCTCCCGCTCTCTGATCCATCCAATATGCATTTTATTGGCACCTTTATGCCCTAGGTGGCCGCATATTTTTTTTTTTTTTGGTTGCAGGATAGAACTGATCACAAAACATACAGGATAGAATCGACCATAAAACATGATCTATCGCCAGCGATGGGTCAGTCTTGAAGTTAGTAGGATCGGTTAGCGTACAGAAAATTCACAGGATTTCAAAGACAGGGAAGGCAGAGA
>JAWQUT010000283.1:630290-657414 GCA_033807755.1 Ellobium chinense
GCCCCACCCCACCTCCCAACCACCCAAACCTTCTTGTCAACAACCACTGCATCCATCTCCCCCAAGTAGGATTACATGTATCCCTTTACTAGATCTATGCCACTGAATATCCAGTTGCATTACCGATACGTTTTTTTTAAAAACTCCTATCAGGATGTTATCATCACAGAGAAAAGGATTCTGAGGCGCGAGGGGCGGGGAAAGGGGAGGGGAACGGAGTGGGGGAATGGAAAAGAGATAAAATAAGACTCCAATGGGCTTTTTGTTTTGTTTTGTTTTTGTTATGCTTTGTTTTGTTTGGTGGTGGAAGGGGGTGAGGTGGAGGTGGGGTTAAAAGAGCGCCAGCATTCATCTGGCATAAAACTTCTCATTAAGATTTGTGAATTTATATGGAAATAATTTATTACATAATTACTGTAGATATTGCAACATCAGGAAGGCATCGAAATTAGGCATATGTTTCGCTGAAGGCTATATTTAAATCTGTGGGGAACTTTTAAATGTGATACAGTAAAGGAAAATTATGTGAATTGCAAAGATAAGCTATTAGCTAGGACATTATTACGATCCTGTCTGTGCTGGCAGTGTAAATATAGAATATGTGCCCTGTCGTATATTAGTTGTCGGTGGTTTTCACTGGAAAGTTCAAGGGTGAAATTGATATCACATGTATGTCTCATAAACTATTATGACACTAAGAGAAGGAGAATTCCGAACACTTCTATACATGGGCAGGTGCTGATGCAATCAGGTCTACCGAGCAGGGTTGCCAGATTTGGCTCTTTCAGAGCCAGATTTTTTAGCTCTTTTTGAAAGCCCTTGGCTCCCAAATAAATGCCTGGCTTTAGAATTGGTTTTTTTTTGGGGGGGAGCGGGGGGGGGGGCTCCAACGGACTTTAAATCAAAACTGATTAATTTCCTTTACAGATAGTAGTCTACATCTGTTGTTCTCAGGCTGTTTAGTATTTCAAGTGATCGAGCTTTTGTCATAACTGCCCGATGAACACGAATCAAAGAAGACTCCAAAACTGTTTCCAATTAACAATAATTTCTTATGGTGCTTAAACTTGTGTAGAATTGCTTATGATATTCATAATACCAACGCATATCCACTGTCCAGTCTTTATGCAGTTCGAAGTAAAAGTCGTGTCTTATATTAAATCTTGACGCCAGTCGGTCCTTTCCAGACATTGTTTGGCTCTTTTTTGTCCCTTTTACGCATGTGCTTTGGCGCCGGCTCGAAAACCAGTTTGGCCAACCTGCTATTGACGAGGAATTACAGTACTGCACTGATAAGAAAAGGAAAAATCATAGAAAGTCTTGAAGTCTTGAATAAAACTCTGTAATTCAGTCTGTCTGCCCATTTGTCTAACTGCTTGCCTAACTGCCTGCCTGCTTACTTGTTTGTCAGCTTGTCTCTGTCTGCCTGCATGTCATACTAATCTGTCAATCTGTCTCTCGGCTTGTATGACTGTCTGTTTGCTTGTGTGTCTTTTGATCGTCTTCCCTATGAAGTTGATTTTTTACCTATCTGCGATGATGTATTAATGAGGTGACAGTGAAGTTAATCATATAATCACTGCCAACTACATGCATTGACATGTATGTTGAATCATCCCTTTCCCCCTCTCCCGATATTACCTACTCTATTCTGCCCTCGGACATTGTGAGAGGGAGTGGGTGGGGAGTAAATGGAGGGGAGGGGGGAGGGAGCATCCTTAAGTACGTTAATATCTATGTAATTATAAGAAGATTGCCAAACAGAAATATACACCTTGGCTGATATTGCCTCTACAAATATGAAGAAAGGCGGACCCAGGGCTGTTGTCAGCAGGGGCGTTACGTCCGCATAATATATAAATCTGAGATAACCAGCCTAGTCTAAATGTTTTGTAAAATGTTCAAACATCACCTTCGTACTATTTCACTCTTGAGCCATTGACAAGCATTGCAAATGCGGTTTTTGTCAACGTCAGCTAGTTTTCTGCGCCGATAATCTGAAACTCCTTACCTGCACTGTTTCACAGATTCAGTGCTCCCCATAAACACAATGTTTTGCATCCAAAGACAAGGTCAAAAGAAACTTTTTTAAGACAGGGGCCAGTAATCTAAGAGAAACATTAATTGATAATCCCCTATGCTGACAGTTATTTTCTTTTTTTCGCGGGATCCTATCCGTGAAGGACTTCCAGAGTTTTTTCCTCTTTTCCTTTTGGCGACGTCTGATAGTCCCATGACAAACAGAGCTTTAATTCATTTTGTTTATTGGGAATCATTTCTGTGATCGCTAAAAAAAGAGACTCGCACAGTGTGTTTGATTGTCATAAGTGCTGGAACACTGTTGTCCAGTGACGTCAAACATCATTGGAAAAGACCAGGGCAAGCTGGGAGCACACGAGGGCGGGGAGACTATGCGGAGACACAAGCCCCCAAGTACCTCTCCTCTCATATCTTATCAATTTCACAAACTTCTATTGAGCAGTAATGGAGTTCGAAACGAGACCAAGAGAGGTAGTTAGCCATACAATTAATATCTGGGACTGCAAACCAACATCTCCGTCTTTCAAAACGCCGGGACAGAGATAAAAGCCTGTCACAACATGCACTTTTAGCATGAATGCACTTTTACACTGAATGAATTATTTTATGGCATCTTCATTTATTATGATTTTTTCAAAGAGAGTAGGAACAAGTGTTCAGTGGTAGATGTGGATCTTACGAGTTTCACACCGCACGATGCACTGGAGCAGTTACTTGGTAGCACTTTGAAAAAGTTCCACACCATGGCTGAACACTAATATTTGCCATCTCACTAGTTTTCAAAAGACATATTATTTTTTAAACCTTCTGAAACTGTATTTGATACTTTACACATGTTGTTTAAATGTATATTACAATTATTATAGAGAGACAGATGCATTTCTAGCAGTATAGAAACAACAACAACAACAACAACAACAACAACAACAAAGAATGGGAACCAGTAAAGCTTTTTCACTGATAGTGGCATCGCTCATATACAAAGTAACAAGAGAGTCAATCCTCCATGTTTGCCATAAAATTAATTGATTTATTAATATGATAACCGTTTCGAACTTTCACATAACATAGCTAAACAACTGATACCAATACTCTGGAAAGTTCGTTGAATTCCACTCACTCTGCACAACACAGCAATCAGCTTCGACATACAAGTCAGATTTGCCCTCAGGTTTCATGGCTAAAAAATTTAACATTGACTATTTGTGAGCAGTCAAGAAGTGTGTCGGGGTCACGCGTGAACACTAGGCTCACACGTGGAAGTTAGAGACTGATTCAGGCAGTAGGTATTTAAGAATTAAATTAGTGTGAAGTAAACGTCTCGGTGGTGTAGTGGTAGCACGTTCAGACTTGCAAGCTGAGAGACCTTGGTTCGAATCCCCGGCAGGGGCATGGAATTTTCTAGTGTAGGTTTTTTTCAGCCTTTCTTCTTAAAACTGATCTTCACAGTAATATGGTAAAATCCCTGGTGACACACTTCCCTAGATAATGTGTAACAACATATGAACAATTATCACACTGAGCTCACATTTCTCCCCCTTAATAAGAACGCCTTTCCACCTGGTTACATATCATTGTGAAGCATTCCTAACTGTTTGTGGTGACTTGTTTTTTTCCTACAGAGCATTTTAGTTTATCTGTTTTTCATCTATTTTAAACTGCTCTGGATTCCGATGTTAAGGCAGGAAGGGACTGTTGAGAACTAAAAAAGACCATGTCGACGAAAACTAAACATGCTTGTTCAGAGAGCTCAGTTCAAAGAAAAGTTGGGTTTTTTTGGTTAGATATTTAACAAACTTATTATAAAATGGTGTTTTGTAACGGATGAAGAAAATCAACATAAGTTCCATGAAATGGAAATAAACAGAAAAAGCGTCTTTTCTTCTTCTCTCCTCTCACACATACACAATTGCACTGTGGCTCAAAAGACCCCCATCACGACTATATCAAAACACAACACATCTGTTTCTGGAATGTAAAGGATTTGGGTTAATCATAAACGTCGTAAACAAATCTTTTGCGTTGATTTGCTATGTGCTTTTTACTCTTCAAGTGTCTTTTGAAATCTGTGAATCATTTCATTCAAAGCGACCCGCACTCCACTTTTTCAGTATCTCACAGTACGTATGTTCGCTCATTGCGCAATAGTTAAAAATGCGGTCACTAATTTCACAGAACGGTTTGCTCTCTTTATAATCGCATCACAGGCGTGAAATTTGTCATGATTATACTTTATATCATGATGTTTGCTGCTGGAAAATTTGAAAGATGCCTTTTGTTATTGGTAATATTATTGACAAAGTGAAGGATTTTTTTTGTTTGTGTGGCACTCAGTACTAAAAGAGCTCGACCAACATGTGAATGTACAAGCATGGGGTTAACATTTTATAATAGGTATTTCGGATGTAGGCTTAGACAGTGCATAAAAGGTCTGTTGTTTGTATTTAAAGAAGTGGTCAGCCTGAGTTTAAGTTATAATCTAATATGCTAATTGTTGCTTGTTCGTCTTCTGTATTGATATAAATCAGTGTTCAATAATATCATTTGCCTATGCCAAAATAAATCAATAAAATAATGTTTTTATTTCACTTGCAACTTTTCACTACATTTTTCCCATTTCTGGCATTTTCTTCACTAGAATATTAAAAAATATTAGTTCCACCAGATTTCGTGAGAAATCACTAACAGAGGCAGCTCTGTTCTTCCTGCTGATATTCAGTGCTCGGTATTTAATACACTATTGATTCCATTTATACCTCTTCCGTCGGCTGGATATAAATATAAGTTCGTTTTAATGAAAGTAGAATTAAGCTTCAACGGTTATCCCTGCCGAAAAAAAAACAACCCTATGTATTGTACTGGTAAACGATACAGTTTGTTCTCCCAGTATCTTGTGGTATTTACACGTGTAAGGAAAACCAAACTTATCGTGCATGTGTAATACGTATCAATACTGGGTGTCGCAAAAGGAAGGGTCGCAAAATGGATCTTTGTTATGGTGAAGTGTCACAAAGTGGATGCATCCTTTGATACTGACCCACAAAGCCCTTTGGGTTACCATGGGACCATAGTCCTCACCAGGCTGATTGTGTAAAACCTAAACTAACATAACAACAGGAATAAATGTATTAATCCTAGTGTTTACCTTCATCTCAAACACGACCGCATTATACGAGTAATTTCAATGTTCAGTGACTTTTTACACAGCACTTTCCCTTTCCACACTTTCACAAAGTTATAAAGTTTGGAACAAAATTCTTGACTTTTAGTCAGCATTACAAGACAGGTTTCTATAAAGCGAATAAATTACAAAAAGCTTCGGTGGGTTTTATTAGCGGTGTATTTCGAAACCCTCAAACACGCTCTCCCGGTTTATGGTTTTGTCCTTGGGATACGATCTGAACTGATATCCTCACTCCTCTCTCCATTCCTCCCCCCTCTACCCCCCCCCCCCNCGAGCAGCATTTAACAGTACACTTAACTCATGTGCACAAATTCTCACCATCTGAAAGACCAATTTCTCCAGAGTCCACACAAGAAGTAATTAATGAGAAGACATGAATGTAATATGATTAAGATAGACAAGCAAGCAAGGAGACAGACAGTGACAAAAGTTCTCTCAACTTCAGTTATGCTGGGAGACTTTTTAAAATCAGTATCGTCAATGTAGCCTGGACAAAATCTACATTATTATCTCCATAGAGGAGATTATGTCTGTACTTGTCTGTTTGTGTTTGTGTTTGTTTGTGAACAAGATATTATAACTTAAAAAAAAAAATTTCCTAGTCTATTTCTTTGCATGAAACTAATGAAAGAGGAAGGCTCAGTGTGAGCACGAAATGAGTAACTTTGTGGAACGTGTGAAAGCAAAATAACGCATTTCGCAAAATTATAGTGAATAAGACAACTTAAAAAAAATATTGTCTTTCATTTTGCATGGGACATAGTTGTGAACGGAGTGAAATCACAAAGAATATATAGTTTGACGGGACATTGAAAATCTTTCGGATAAAGCGATTTTTTTTTTTTATTACGCAGCTTCGGTTCAACCAACCTGCTGGTTATATATTCTAGTGCGTATGTTTTTCCAGCTGAGATGGGCAGCAACTCAAATGTTCAGGTCACCGACCCAACAGTGGGTGGAGCTGAGCCGGAATGAGAGCAGAGAAGAGATCATGGTTCAGATCCTCCATCTTGAGATGGGCTCCGGTGAAAAACTGCTGTTACATCGGAACACCTATTCGATCCATGGGATAGGGTGGAGAAATACTGACAGAGATTTTACCTCACAGTGCATATAGAAATGAAAAGTCTTGTCACATTCCGTAGACATAGAAGGCCTCAGCACTGAAGGATCAATCAAAGTACAAAATGCCACGCTGAGTGATGTGGGTTATTGACCCCGAACGACCTACTCGCTGGAAATGCAAATGATGTCATTCAACTGGATAATTGTGTGGCAGTTAAAATATGGAACTATTCAATGTGAAGCATTCAAGTGAAAATAGGCCTATGTTTCGGCTCATAAAACTAAGCCATTATATTCACGTGTGTTCACATTGACGCGTTTTTACTACTGCCCGTGTGTATTGTGTATATTTGCGTTTTAACTTTTTTTGAATATTGAATTTGTCAATGCGGAAAATTTTAGTAGTCTACTTGTACCTTTCAAAACTTGATTCTGGACATCGGATGTTTGCAGTTTCTTGACTTTTTTATTTTTCTTAAAATAGATCCGGGATGCTTCAGCTAGTTGATTCAACAAGGCCATACCATCGCTGAAAAAAGACAACAAAAAAACAAAACACTTCAGAAAAGCTCATGTGACCAACTTTTTGGGTGGCAATAATACTGTTCGGCTTCATCAACCGTTATCTAGAGCGAAAATTCTAGTCAGAAATTTGCGTTTTATTTCTTTGATAAATTTAAAATGCATAGACCTTGCATACCTCGTACTATCACAGGTGAGTTACATCTTTTGAAGTTTGTCTTTCATGTTAGAATCATGTAGACTCAAGAAAATCTGAGCCATTAACGATCGAACATCCTCGCCTGAAGCATCAAGATCGCTCACCTTATGAAATCTCACCCAAAATTCTCCTCCTCTCCCCTCACCCCCTTCCAAAGCAGCTCCCCCGACCTGTCCCCTTCAGCTCGTCCACTTTATGTAGAGAGTGCCAGCAAGCCAATGGTGGGATCAGTTTATCACTTACTTGCAGATAACATAGTCAACTTTTCTTAGCTCTTGTTTTGACAAGTCCATCGTTGTTTTTTTTATTCCCCGATAATTTTTTTTGTTTGTTTGTGAGGTTAACTTTTAATTCCATAATTGTTGGATGTCCTCTGAAGTTTAGACAACACAACAAAATATCACAAGCCCCATAAAATACCTACTCCTACCCCTCGCGCCAAAACAGGGACGACTGTTACTGTTACACCGGAAAATAACATCGTTAATATCCGTAGTGAGGTCAGAAAGGCAGCATGTGCTTTCCCGTGACTTACGAGTAGGCTCTATATCTACGCTTCTGACTCTGAGTTTGATATAAGTTTCGACGAAAAAGTTAGACTTCAAGGGACAGGAGTAATTATTTGCTTCACATCTTAAAAATTCCAATTTGTTTTTTCAAAAATTTTACACTGCATACATTTTCCTTCCGCCTGACCGTTTCTAAGAATACACCGCTAAAATGTCGAGATTTTCACCCTCTATATGTCGCCATTACTCGTGCGGCGTGACATCATAAAGCGAGAAAAACTATCGGAAGAGTAGTGTAGATTCTTGCGTAAACTATCTGGCCCAATCATCATCGCTTTCTGACGTCATGGAGCGCGAGTAATGGCGGCGGGCGCAGGGTGTAAATCCCGATATTCCTGTAATGTTTTCTCATACACTGTCAGACGAAAGGAAAAATATACGTGATTTAAATATTCTGAGAAAAAAAAATGTGGACTTATTAGGCTGTGAGGCAAATATATGTCCCTGTCTCTTTAATATAGTAAAACCTTGATAATACATCCATCCTTCCGACAAACTTTTTGAGGGTGTATTATCAGAAGAATGTGTTATTTAGAAGAATGTTATAAATAATGAGATAAACAGAAGAGACTTTGAAAGGGGGTGTGCTAAGAATGGGATTTTGTTAAGCCATAGCATAATAATTGTATTAGCAGGGTTCCACACCACTATACTTCATATAGTGATGCTGTCTCTGTGACGAGTACTTCAAAAGAAGCAATTTATGTGATGATGTACGAATTTTGCTACTTCAAGACTTGGCTGAAAGCAAATACCTATCGATAGAATCATCCGGATGTTTCAAGATTCTCTACCGAGACACTTGAATTCAGATTCCGTGGAATGAGAGATAAGGAAATTTTTCACTGGTATTTCATGCAGTGTCACCGCGACCATTTAGGTGAACGCTCTTTCCGCTTTATGAACATCGACAAGAAATACCAGGGAGTTTTAGTAGTGTTACTGAGATTTAGGTTGTGCTTGCAACCTCGGGATTGAAAGGTATCAAACAGGCATCAAAAACCCTGATCAGATTGGTCTTTTTACCGATTTGTTGTCCTTCTTTGCAGTAATATACTATCACTTCTGTAATCATTTTGGTCTTTGCCCCAGTGCAGTCTCACGAATGGCTGGAGTGTTGGATGCATGCACTATAACCTACACAATACACAAGTAGGTTAGGACAATGACATGGCACTCGAAATCGATGTTCGCCGTCGTACATTCACAATTTCTAAAGACTTTTTTTTTTTGAGATGGGGAATACAAATAACGAGAAGAGGTATACAAATAAAATTAATAGGAAGAATAGGATGTGAATAGGAGCTATTGTGAAGCCCGCAAAGCAATGCTACTTCATTTCTAGAGGGTGGAGGAGGGGGCAAATTGCAAGCCTGAAAACATCTACAGAAAACGGGTCGCAGAAGCATTTGATCTAAAAAATAGGCCCGCCTATGCTATGACTGCGGGTTGTCAAAGAATGAGAACAGCCCTATCGAACTTATCCACAGTTTAGTGATTACTCATCATCACCATCAGAGCCAAGCAAAGAACTTACAGTTTAGGAAACTGCACGAGCATGGGAGGCTAAATCAAAGACTATTAATATTAATATGGAGTCTTTGGCTAAATCAAACTGCAGTTAGATCCACATATGCAATAGAAACAATATTCCTAAATCCGAACCAAGATTTGATAACGTTGACCAGGGATCGAAGCTCTTACGTCTACTTGACGACTAGAGTGCTCTACTGACTCAGCCAGCAGCACCGCTGATAGCTTGTGGAAACCCAGTACCACTGGATCTCAAATTGATTGTGTCTAACAATAATAGAGTATAAAAAATAACTTTGATTCACTTACAGTGAGTAATTACAGTATTAATTTAATAAGAATGTCATATTACTATCCATCATACATTCATTAAAACGTCATGTCTTATGGTGTGGGTGGCGATCATTGTCCATGTACAAGACATGGACACATAGCTACTACTGGACTGTACATATGCAAACAAATGGATAGACAACCAGGCAAATGTACAGATAATTTAAGCAAAAAATGACAGACAATCAGACAGATGGATAAATACAGTATATTAAACAGGAGATGCTCGTTCCTTTGCCCTGTTTATCACCCGGTTGAGCCAGCCACTCTTAATCACTATGTCAGCACTTGGTGCATGTTTTTCTTTGGGAGTATGCCTCTATTCCCATAGCCCCATGTTCCTATAGCCCTATATCCCCAAAGCCCTATATTCCCAGATATAAAAGTATGTCCCCCTCTTGCATGACGTGAGCACTCACTGTTTAAAGGGACAGGGGTAGATATTTGTTTCACCGTCTAAAATATTCACATTATTAAAACAAAACAAAACAAAACAAAACAAAAACACCTGACCATTTCTAAGAAAACATCGCTAGAATATCGGAATTTTCCCCATGTATACGCTGCCATTACTAGTGCTGTGTGACGTCATAAAGCGAGAAAAGTTAGTAGATGAATGGTGCAGACGCGTGGACAAACTGTCTGGACCAGTCATTTGCTGGCCTATGTTTTCTTTTTTTGACGTACACAGCACGAGTAATGGCGGCGCGCCTAGGGTGATAATCCCGATCCATCCAGCGGTGTTTTCTCAGAAACTATTGGGTGAAAGACAAAATATACACGTTCAGCATCTTCTAAAAAAATCAAATGTGGACTTGCAAATGAATAAATACTGTGACAGCAGCAATCAACAATCTGCATTCAACAATCCGAGTGATTAGTCTGTCTAAGCCAAAATTACCTGGAAGGAGTTAAAATATGGCTCATCTGACATAAAAAGTTTGATATGATTTAGACCAGGGATGCCTAATTGGCATATGGGCCAAATCATGGCCGATTAAACTGTAAAATAGAGAAGTCACTCTAGATAGTGTCTTGTATGGTTCGGTGACATTACCCAGGGGGGCAATTTCCGGCTGAGTCGGATCGTGGGAACATAGGGCTATGGGAACATAGGAAGGGCTATGGGAACATAGGAAGGGCTATGAGAACATTGGAAGGGCTATGAGAACATAGGAAGGGCTATGAGAACATAGGTAGGACTGTGGGAATTATGGGCTGATCCTTTTTCCTTTCTTTTTGCCTCTCTTTTCTTCGATCGTTCCAGTTGTTGCATGATGTCCCAGCTGATGACATCTAATTATTACACTAATTATAATATGCTAGAGACTGAAAACTAATGTCCTGTCTTTTTAAAATTCATCCACTTTAGAGAGTATGTGCACAGTAGTAGTTGCAACAATCTAAGTCACTCTAGAAGTTAAATGAGCTCTCAAAATTCACTACACTATCCCAACCACCTCCGCCTTCTCCACAAAAGCTACCACCACTGTCACCACCATTTACTCTTACTATCACTTCCACTGCTGTTACAACGAAATACTGTTGTATGTACTTCTGTTACTTCTACTGTCACGAAATGCATTACCATATCTAAGCTAACAACCACTAATTTAGTCTGCGTCTTTGCTCTTCGACATAAGTGTTTTATTCATAATTATGTCTTCCGTGAAAGTAAATTGTCTCAAAAACTTTGGACAGGGACATTATCGACATTGTCCTTTGCGATTAAATTTCAAAGACATTTGGTTCCAATTTCTGGAATTTGTTTTTTTTTTCATGTATAAAACACCCAAATCTTGTCATAGGGATGTCCCCGGAACTTAAATGTTATACATCATAGGTGACATCATACGAAAATGGTGTCGCGCCATTTCGCTGGTTCCACCATCAGTTCTTTCACACAGGTACCAGTATCATCAAGTTTTCAGCACAATGTATTCTCTTGGAAGGACTGATCTGTGTCTTTTGCCTCCCACACAATAAAGCCTTTTCATGCACTCATTCTTATACACCACAGACAAATCTGAGAGATAGGAAAACAAAACGTCCATGTTAAATTTTGATGATATCACACTTTATTTGAATCAAACTTTTCTATTACTTTTAGATCTAAATGGCAAACCCTAAAAACAACGCTTATAATAAATAATGTGATAATAGTAATCATGTTATCCCCAGTGGTATGGCGACCTCATTAAGTGCTCGCCTTCCACTGGGCGGACCACAGCACTACGTTACAAGGTCACAAAACAACGTGTTACAAAATGCAAGTAACTAGAAAGTAACAAGTCAGAGAACAGAGGCAAGTCAGGGTTGTATAAACATAAACATCCCTCCTTTGATAAATACAGAAAAACTTTGAAATTAATACCCCACTGAAATCAAGAGCCCAAGAAATTTCTAGGACAAGACGAGATCTGTTTAATGTTTACAAAGTTACTTTTTTCGTTGATACAACCATATGCAGAATAATTTTGGTCAAATGCTGACAATTGATGAAAAGAACCAAAAGAATTAACTTACTACCCATTTCTAATCTGCCGTGCGAAGGACTAGTTTACATCTTTTTAAAATTTTGAAACCAACCAAGTAAACAAAACAGCTAACTCGGCTAGAACCCTAACACTCGTGAAAAACCAAGGAAAATACCTGAATTGATCACTGCTACATGTATCTTTACTAAGGCTCCAAACAACAAATATAACAATGCATACTTCCAGTGTTTAAAATTCACTGTGCTGTCCTCACTATCTTAATTATGGTACGCTGCAAAGTTTATTCAAAATTTACTGACGCCTTGTGAAATGTGAATGAATGTGAACATGACCTTTGCTTTAGCTTTTTTTTCTTTCATGAAGATGTACAGTTATATGAACTGACTAGTTAAATTCAGGGAGGTAACTAAATCCTTGGTAAATAGTTCAACCCTAAACAGATTCACATAGGTGTACAAATATTTTTATCTTTAAAATTTCACTTGTCAGTTTTAAACAAATCATTTGTCTCTCTGAGTAGAAATCAATCATTTTCTGGGCCATGCTAAAATGGACCAATCTAATAATATATCAGTTTGTATTTTTTCCTTTACTGTCACTGAATGCACAGCAATTATCATTATCCAATGTCCACAATTTCCAATCAGACCAGCAAGATCATGGGTTCCCATTACTTCCGTTTTCAAATAATACAACTTTCACTGTTATCTCCTTTTCTACCCTCCCACCACAACAAAATCCAACATGTTTAACTTAAAAAAGTTTGAAATTTCAGTAAAAAAATGCATAAGGCAATAACATCACGATTTCCTTGTTCAGTTGTAATTACTGTAATATCACTGAAATATCTTGATTCTACAAATGACTTAGCAACTTTCACTCTCAGCATACTGATATTGTGCTTGACAAGTTCTCCTTAGCTCATGTGGACTTTCATATGAAACAAAACAATAACGTTTAGTTCACAGTTTCATGAGAAACAATGAAAGCACCATATTCCAGCTTGGTGACATTAAAAATCTGAATGGATTGTGGCAGTCTTGATATTATCCTTCCCAGTTATTTTATTTCACTGTCATTATGCAAGCTTCTGGTGACAGGACTTTCTATGATGAAGTAACATTTGACATAAAATAATCAACATCCCTTTGTCACTGTACCAAATTAAGAATACCATTGTGTGCTTTTATAAAAGATGAATGAATTCCCGGCCATGATTTAAGGAAAAAAAAACAAAAACAAAAACAAAACATAAAACTGTTCAAAATGAAATTTCATGAATCAGAATAGAAAAACGAACCAATATCACAGTTTTCAATAAACTTCAAACCTTAGTTTAAGGCATTGATCAATATGAGATGATATGAATGAGCACGTATGGTCAAATGTGAAACGAAACCTAAAAGATGATTCAGTAAAAAAATTACCAGACTTGTTTATAAAGTAAAATACCCAATGCTTTGAAATGTGACCAGATCATATCTCACTGTGCTGGCATAATGATGAAGTGAACCCCTTTGTGCTATATTTCTGATTATGTAACATTCATGAGCCTGAGACAGACAGAATTTGAAATATAAAACGAGTGTCTTGAGGCAATGTTGTGCCAATATATTTCTATGTCAGGTGCTAGATTGTAAGAGCTTTTCAGGTGACAGGTGTGAATGCCAATGGTGTACTGAAGTTACAATGACTCACTGAACTTGTGCAAGGTAAACGTTCCTTCGGAAAATGATGATGAGTTGCTTTATAGTGGTTATATAGAAGCAGAGACAAGACTGCCATAGCAGGTCTGTCTGGATACACTTGACTGGCAGAGTAGAACTGATTACTATAAATATTGCACGTTGCTTGTTCTAGGGTAATTGGGAATTGCTTAGTCAGTTTAGCTCATTGGGATTAAAAAGTACAGTACCAGCATGTTGAAGTTTCATTCAAATCTGTATCATAGTCTCTTTTGGCTTTGAGCCCCACACTGAAATAGTCATGTGGCTAATTCCATTCTTGTCAGATCAAAGTTGGAGCTACCACTGGATTCCGAAACATTTAATCTTCACTCCTAACAGAGATATGAACTGACAACCCCAAAAAAAATTGACTTTACTGGAAATAGGTTTATTTTCGCAGTATGAAAAAAAAGTATGTGAATCATCAAACCAAAATGCAGAAGTGCACTCAAACCGAGGAAAATTGCCAAACTTGTGACATTTCACTAGGGGGCTCACCTCTTTCTCTAAATTCGAATCATACACAATTATAAATCTTTAAGCTGTATCATACTTGCTGGGCAAAGACTTCCTTATCTTGATTAATGATCCATGTATTATTCAAATAGATGCATTGGTATCTACTGACACAAAAAGTACACATTTTGAAGTTTCAAGCTGTAGAGAATGTGGACACATACACAAAACACGAAAACACGAAGAAACATTAGCCCAGCCAATGCAGAGTACAATTTGCACCAACTTTATAGAAATTATCTTCTGTAAGTTTTTGGGATCATTCCCACTTGTCAACAAATAAACTACACTCATACAGTGTATTGTCAGAGTTCCATGCAACGACTGACCATTTCTCAACTTGCCCACAAATGCAACTGAAAAACCATCAGAAGTTTTTGTTTAATTATTTGTCAACCTGTTGACAAATGCAAAGATGCCAGACCAATAAATATGCTTTTGCATAGAGAATCCTGCAGGCCTACAAACAAGATGTCACGTAGATTTATGTTAAAAAATCCTTATGTGGTCAATATGGTACCTGAAAGAAAATGCTGACAAACTCAGAATCTACACTACAGACTTTCATCTTTGATTACAATGAATAAATGCACCAAGAAAACAGTGTAAAAACAAACCCACAGTTCATGACCAAACAAACTGTACTTGATTCAGCACAGAAAAAAAGAATGACGAAACTAAACTCACCCATGCTGACTGAAATGACAGCTATTGATTTGATATCATGTATATGTTGGTCGCCCTCTTACCAGAATGGTATCTGAAATTTGATCATTCACACCAAGATTTAAAATAATTTTATTTCACTTCGTTTCATAAAACACATCAGCAAACCTGACAAAAGGGATTCAAATAATTTTAAATATGAGCCACTTCTGTGCTGCTGCCTGCTACATTATACAAAACATTACAAATTGAAAAAGGAGGTTCTTCTGAAATAATTGGCTGCTAAGCTATGGTTTATATTAGACTAGTTGATATGCATGTTGCATCTGGAACACTAAAATCAGCAAGACAGAGATGAATAAGACTTTGCATTTGCATTGGTAACAAAGTTGTTATTATCAAATCATGATTACAATCATCATTATTGCTCCATTTTGTGGATGTTTCAAGTAGTTTTCCTTGATAAATGTTTGGTAAACTTTCACTGCATCTGGACAATAACGTGATAGTGTCCCATTATTTGGTAAATCAGTACAGGGACAATCAGAGTAGAAAATGCCATTATAGCAGAGCTGTCTATGAAAGATCATTACAAGAAAGTAACAAATGACATGGGCACCAGCATATCACAGGAGATGATGAAAGAAGGATGCTTGACTCAACATTTCCAGTTTTTGAGATATTCAGTTGTCAAAGTGATAACTTGGATGGGGTGTGTATTTCCTTTGCTGCTGGGTTTTCTCTTGTGTTTTAGCATCTTTAAATATCTGATCAGAACCTGATGATGCAACACAGAGTAGGTCACATTGTCCAAAACTAGTGGGTTTTTTCTTTGAAGGTGGGGAAGGGGTATTTTCTATTTTCTTCAGTAACATCAGTAATCAATAAACACATGCTCTCTCCTCCAGTATCATGTGCACTGTCAACAAAGAAAGCTTGATAAATTAGTAACTTTAATCATCAGGCTTGGCTTTCAAAAGCCCAAACTGTCCAAACAAAGCTGAATTTTGATGATGGAGATTAAAATGACCTTGTAACTTTATAACAAGAGAACCAGCAATGCAAATAAAATACTAAGTCGGCAGTCAGGTTTTTTCAAAATTTATTCAAGATAAAAACTTCTTTTTTTCTAAACATCACATTTCTCAACGCATTCAGAGCAATACTGTGTCCATTCCAAACCCCACCCTTTTTAAACCCGTGATAAATCTTTGCTCATAAGTTCAATGTATTATGACCTTTCACGGGAGTCCATGTGAATAAATATAAAACAAAACTAAACACAGGAGTAAGTCATACAACGGAATGCCGGTGGTCTACTCTTGCTATCTACAGGGTGTCTAAAAAGACTGGAACTCAAAGTAGTAAAACATCAAACATGATGAACTCTAAAACTAAACAACACATTTCTTTACCACTACTGATAAAATTTTCAACTTGTACGCCAGAGGACACACATAATATAATCATTTACATCCAAACACATGCATAAAAATCATAATTTAGAGAAACATTATTTAACAATAAATACTATCTAAGGAAAAACAGTTACTGAAACACTCCCTTGTTCTTCAGTATCAAATCCATGCAAAGACAAAGAGGACATTTTGATAATGAATCACATGGATCTGTCAATGTAAAGTTAAATTCAAACCTCAAGTAATCAAACATAATAGAAGCAATGATTAGACTCTGTGATACATGATCTTTATGCAAAACTAATTTCCTGTTAAACATAATTTGCAGTACAGTGTTATCATCTACAAAGAATAAATGAAACATGAAGTAACCAATGAATGAATACATTTCCTGAGTAAATATGCTATGGACGACAGTATTTATAAAACATCAATCCTCAAGATCTGCCAGCGTTGCTGAGAACTAGAAACAAGGTAAGGTTTGGGGAAGGGGCGAGCTAAAATATTTGTGACACAAAAAGATGGTGAACTTTTTGGCAAATGTTGTTCAGTGAGTTGATGCCTTCTTTCAACATCCTCGCAAACATACATAATTTTTCAAATGATATCCAGATTTCTGACTTGCAGGATATTAAATAGTTATTACGGCCAAAGCTGGACAGATAGGCAAAAATTACCCTAAATGTGTTCTGATGACTGACAATGTACTGGAAGATATACTTTGAACATCTCTTTTCATGTTTCATCATCATGCAACTTGTTTTTCATTATGGCCATCCAAGGCAAGAAACGATTTGATCACAGAAGAGTATGTTTTATATTGCTGGAATGCTGCCAACAAATTTCTCCAAGCACAGCTGAAAACATCAGCTGTTAATTTTTGCTGCAGTGGAATTTGAATGATTAGCTCTTGTCATGAAGATGCTTCAGATAAAGCGCTTAAATGGCAAATGTAAGCTTTAAGGTAACAACTGCAATGGTTTCCAGAATAAACATGAAATCAGCCAATTTGACTTTAACTGGTGTAAGGAATTTGTATTTCTGCATAGATCAAAAAGATTTTCTTTTCACATGAATGAGCATGCCATACTCAGTTTCTTTATGATGCTGACCCCAGAAGCCAAGTCACACAAAGCTTCTGGAGATCAGTACTTGACAATTTTATCACAGATAGTCACTATGAATACTTTATGTATTTGTTTTGAGCACAATCTGTAAGATACAAATTTATATATACACTTGCGTGACATAATCAAGTTGTAAGAAAACTATACAGAGTAATGTTGTGTCACAAATTTTAGCAGGGTCTACTTGTAGTCTTGATGGCTAAGTGAAAACATTTCAATTTTCAGGCCAACATCAAAGACACCCTTGTTGAAAAACTGAACTTGAGATGGGAAACCCATGAAACAGTGAAATTTTAAACTTAAATGAAGGGGTGGTTACTAGAAGGAAAGACGGAAAGGATGGGTGAAAAAGAAATACTTGTGCTGCCTTTTTAAAAATATGAGTGACGCTGGGCAGATTCAATCCACTGTCTTGAAACATTCTCCTTACTTACATACTTCAAATGAGGTTTTGGTACTGCTAGCCTTGCATTCTTCTGTTTATCTCCATCTCAGTCTAACATTCTCCTGAAGCACAACAGAAACTTTCAAACATCTGACAATGTACAGACTTCAAACTTTTAAATTCCTTACATAATATACTCTTTTACAGTCTTCCTGAGATGGCCAAATGGTTTCATGTGAAATAATGAAACACAACTTTCCAAGAATCGAAGCAGACTGTTTTAATCCTGTTTCAATGACAGAAAATTCAAGCGAAACAGAAACCTCTTTACATACTTTCTCTTTACACTCAAATTTCTTATTGTAAGGCATTGTTCGGGGTTTACTTTCCACACTATACTGCCAATGGCAATTTCAAACATTGCAAATAAGTGTGACATCATGATTTCTTAGACATGAAATTTCGGAGACACATAATTACAGTTTAACACCTGTGGTTGTGTCATGCTATTTGAAAATATTTCAATGTCATTTTTCTCTTTAACAAACAAAAAAAAACAACCCGCAACCACAATCACACTACCAGCATGGCCCAACAGATGTTCCTGACAGTAATCTCAGCATGAAACAGTAGCCTTCCACCCCAAAACGATTCTGAGTTTATCTAGCTATGAAAAGCTGTTTATCTGCCAACATTTTCAGTCTCAATAGAGTATAAACATGGCGAAGCATTATCATATATTTGGCAGTCAGAGTCTATACATTCAGTGAAAACTGAGATTCAAGTCAAGTACTTTTCTGACAAAAAATTTTGTGGTAGGGCACATACTTCTTGCCAGTCCCTAAACTTTTTGTATTAGATTACTTTCTCTTAAAATATGTCTCAGCAACCAACATGCTAACAGACTCAGTGTGAACACATTTTATTTTCCAATTTTTCACACAAAATAGTAATTAATATGAAATTTCACATCATTCTGATTGCTGACCATGTTTTCAAATCTGCAAACATTTTGGAAACACTGTCTCAACATTCACTTTGCCTCTTTAGAGGTTAAAGTAATTTAACTGTGCACTCCCAATAACTCTGAAAGGCATCATCCTCAATATAAAAACTCACTGTGCTACACTCATACTTGTATCCATTACTCATACACACTCTCCTGCAAACAAGAATCCAGCATTAATTATCCATGATTTACATTCAATGAGGCAGAGCTGTACACTATAAATCCAATCTATGAACAACACTTATTATAGATCAAAACTACAGAACAAATTTGAACGAAGTGCCCCGCAGAAGTGCTTTCAATAAAGAACAATCATCTTCAAAATAGTGTAAAACGATGTGGAAACTTCGTTCAAATCAATCCAAAATGATTGAAGTCAAAAGTGTAAATTTAAGAGAAAGCCCTTTAGTTATTCAATCAGCCAGAGGAACCCTGTGCCACAGCAGCCCTCTTTTGCATTGAAGAAGCTCATGGTATGGAATATAATGGGGCATCTGATTCATGAATAATATCTACATCTCAAGTGTGTGCAGTTATTTATAGGTTTTGTAATTTGTACATAATTACAGTGTTCCCCATAAGTTTGCATGAACGCATGGTTATATAAAATGAGAGGGGAATATGCTTGAGAAGTGTTTAAGATGGTGCGCTGAGATTAATATGAAGATGTGCTGAAACAACTAAAACATTCCTTTCGATTTTTTTTTTCTTTTCTTATTTCCATTGAGTGGAGCGGGAATGGCTCTTTTCTCTTTCAATAAATATAAGGCATTCAGTGATGGGAGATGTATGTAACAACTACGTGATTTGAATATCACATAGTAATGCTTATATTACAAATGTACATGAGTTTGTTTTTTTTAAATCTGACTTTAATTTACTTGTTTATCCTATGTACAAAAAAAAATTTTTTTTTTTCTGAATTTTTTTTTTATTTTTACTTTTTTTTTCAATAACTTTATATTTTTTTTCTTTTTTTTTTTGAAATTTTTACAAATTTTTTTTTTATATTTTTAATTTTTTTTTGTTTTTTTTGTTTTTTTTAATTGTTAATACTTAAACAACACAATAACATGCAACCAACTCTCAACCTTCAGCAACACATGCAAGAACCACACCGTACTGGTCTGAATCCTGGAGAAGACAGCCTCTTCCACAAAAAAAATCAGAGCTTTCAGGGTGGTCAGAATGACTCTCTTAGTAAACCACTTGGAAGTCTTAGTTTTATACAAACTTAATTTGTCAAACTTTCAAATTGCAATCTGAATAAAAATAATCACATGCATAGTTTGGATGCCCCACTGATGCACCAATCGCTGATACCCCATTCTGGTCAAAGATTGGAACATTTTATATATCTTTACCGTATCATAATGAGATCTGGATGATGACCTCAGCATCAATGGATAACACTTTAAACAAGGTAAACTAGAAGAGAGCACTCTTAGCATGATGCAGCCTTGTTACACTCAAAACCATTCAGTCAATTTATCCCTTCCCCCCTTTTCATCATTCCTCTTTCAAAGGAACCAAGGAAGGGTAAAGGAACATTTTCGCTCTCATATATTAGCCCAAGCATACAATTACAACAGACATAAACCTTTTTTTGTAAGATTTTCATTTTTGATTTTTTTTTTTCATTTTTATGTTTTTCATTTTTTTTTCCATTTTAAAGTTTTTAGTTTTTTTAAATCAGTTTTTATGGTTTTTGAAGAAGGACTTCTTTGCAGCTGTTCCATTTCATTTTCACACTCAAACATCTCACTTCTGTTCGCAGTCTTCCGCCATCATTCATGCTTTCAGCTCACCAGACTCTGGAATGAATTTCCGAATTTCTCATGTTTCCTCACTGACAAATGTCGTTCATGATAATCAGCTAAATCTTCACCTCTTTTATCCAAGACCTCTGAGACTTAAGTCATGACGACCCAGAATCTTGGATTTGATGGTTATACATCCATTTGAGACTAGCAAACTATGAAATTTAAGAATCAGGATCTTGTCGTCTTACAGCAATATTAACCTGAAAGAAATGTGACAAAACACTCTGACAGCTGACTTTTAACCCCATCAGTAACTTTTTTTTTTATACAAGCATTCATTCATTCAGCATGCATTAATAGCATAGTAAGCATCATCATTGCATTTTTTTTTTTCAATCTTTTTTTTTTTTGGGGTTGGCTGGGGTAAGGCAGTTGCATTAGAATAAAAGCTGATGACTTATATATATTATGTACAGTTTATTAGCTATGATATTGTGATGTATACTTTTGTCATTCCTATCTACCATGCCATTTCAACTACACTCATATCCCTCTTAAGATCCTGTACACCACAAGGAAAATGCATATTATAGACACTCTATGCATATACATAAAGCAAAATGCACGTTGTGATAAGCAATACTTGGCACAGGTTCCCTCTGGCTGATGTACATCACTTGTATTACAAAGTGAAGGTCGTGTCGACCCAACAATGAATGGCCACTTCCACCAACAAGCTGGCACTTGTGGGTGGGAAGCTAGGCAATGATTCGGTGCAAATTCATCATCTAGCACGGTAGGTTTTATGGTCATTTTGTGCAACACCATAACTGAAGCAGATAAACAGGAAGGGGAAAAGCATAAAATGGACGATATGGAATCTATGAAAGTACTGGGTGTCTACTATGTGCTGCACTCTGTAAGTTTTCTTGCACATCAAATGCTCTGACACTGTTAGGCCTTGTAATTTGGTCTTTTTGTTGTGTTTTTCATAACACATTAAGATAAGATGTAAAAGTGTCTAGAGATAGAACTGAGGTTTGGAGCATGCAAAATCAAAAATAAATTTTTCAACTGCATTCAACTGCTTTTTGCATTGATCCTTCTGGTTAAATTCTGAAAGTAGCGCTTTTAAGTTGATACAGTGAAAGATAAAGATAATTCAAAAGCTTTACTTCTTCAAAAGACAAATGAAAGGCAACTACCAGAAAACAATATTCTGAGAAGTGCTGGAGAGCTTACCTACGTCAAAGTAAATGATGTGCAAGGAAAATTATTATTAAATCCTACATCACAATAGTTCAACAGATTAAGGCATTGAGATGCCCTACACACACAGAAGTTCACAGCAAGCCATGAAAAAGACAGCCCATGCCACCTTCATCATAAAATGTTACAGCTGCTCTCCTTCTCTGAGAACAGCAGCAGTAACTACGCCCAAACTTGAGGAGGTGAGGTATATATAAATAAATGTAAGCATTCTTGCTACAAACTGACCTGAGATAAACTAATGTTCAGCTTACACAATCCTCCATAAACCAACACATTTCAAGCCTGGCTCTGCTAATTTGAAGATGATCTGCCAATGTAGATTAATTCTGTGTGATGAGCGTCATCAAATTCTTCAGGTGAATACCAAAACATTTCAATATGAGCCTGAAAAATACAGCTGATGGAATGTTTCATACTTTTTATATACAGATTTACAGATATGCTTAAATTGTTCAGATCTAGAATGGTAACAAAAAAACTGAGAAAACTTTTGTTACCAAATGCCAGGTCTTCAAAGGTGAGGTCACGACACACATGAGTTTCAAATTTGTTCATGTCGACGAACACTTGATATGCAGAACTCAATCTTTTCATGACTTATGGATCATGAGTGAAATCCCAATTTGAAATGCTAGTGAATTTTAAAAAGTACAAATGCTAACCGTAGTACAATGCAATGATTTGGCAGTTTGTAGTGTGATAAATGGCTAAGGAGTCGTTGGTACTTTAAAGTAAAAGTCAAAGGCAAAAAGAAAAAAAAACCCAACATTCTTGCACCTAAACAATCCAGTTAACAACAAATACTATCATTCTGTGATCAGCAACATGCATGATTACAGACACTTTTAACATAATGGTTTATGCTATCACAGACTGCAGAGGTGCAAATAAGTGTTAACTTTTCTGAATGCCCCCAACATTTGGCCACATTTTGATTATAGTTTTCAACATATATATTTCAATACTTGACCAGAAAAATGTTCATCAAGATCACAAATTAAGAGATCATCATCCATGAATTCTGTAACCTCAATGATGATGTGAGAATACAAATAACAATAGTCAAACTTAATCATGGCACTCTTAAATGTTTTCATGGGATGCTGCCAGGCTGCATCGAGAAAATATGTAAAATGCATGCACTTATGATGAAACATTTCAGCCATTACTATGAATGGTGTTCTTGAAACTGTTTTCATATTGTGTATGTTTGTGATGAAATTTCAAAGACCATTTCTCTCTCAGTCTATGAGCAGCTGGTGTTTTTGTACAGCTGTAATCACAGCACTAACATCAAAAGTACTCTAGATAAGGCAGCATAAATTTACACTGCAGTTAACAGTCTTTGGGGACTGAGCCTGTTAAAAAATGAGAGAAATGTTTACAGTTACCAGAGCTAAAATGTCAACATGATTTTTGCTGCCTTTATCGTAACTCAAAGAGATATTTCTCCACGATATCTCTGAAATATGATGACAGAACGTGAGACAGTCTGACAGCATCTCTGGCCTAAGATCTTCTACCAGGTATTAAAAAGGTTCATATTAAGTAACTAATATCTGCTCTGATTTCTTTTTTTTTACTCTGGAAATAAAAGTTTGTTGTGACCAAATATCAAGGTCAATACCTGTGGTAATGTATGAACTATTTTTCTTCCTCAGACTGAAACATCATGTGCAGTCAATAGCCATGAACACAAAATCAGAGTGATATTTACACTCAGTCTTCATGCTGTCAATACTGAAACTCTTCCTCCCGGCACATCATTGTTTGTGAGTGTCCTCATTCAGCATCAGTTCATACTGACAGCAGGAGGGAATTAGTGAGCACAGCACATTCTATGCTACGGTATCTAGGAGGGCTGCTTCTTGGGACGTAGATGATGAATGTGTACATTCGAGCAAGTCTTATTGCCAGTGGCATGACAGAGTGAAGAGATGATCAACTGTTTTTGAGAAGGTAGTAATGTTGGGGGTGATGGTCTGAGAGTGATAATAAAAGAGCTTTCCCTAAATTTGAGCCTGTCTCAGGAATCTGCGTCCAGCATTTCCAGGAATAGCTTGTGCATCATGACACGTCCGTCTTTCTTCATGTCATACCAGAACTGCTTAGCCAGCAGCTTGATGTGTGTGATTGGGGGCAGTAAAAGGAAGAGCTGACCTAGCCGGCGCGTGCTGGGTCCATACAAGGCCTTGACACAGTCTGACAGTGCATCCTGGAGCTGATCCTGCAGATGTGATACACACTCACCTACATCTGCAACCACATCTGAAAGGACAACAAATGTCTCCATTGAAAATTGATCCTGATGACACAGAGAAATCTCATCACCGCATACATATAATGTTGGTCTCAAATTCAAGTTATAAGACTCAATTATGCTGTTTTTCTATGTTTAGTATCAGCCTGAAATTATTCTCTTCTTAGATGCCTCCTGTCGAATAATGTACGACTGAGTTTAAGAATGGTATCACTGAACTGTAATGCAAATATTCACTCTGACTTGTAACCTAAAAGGTCCTTTTTGATATTCTGGCTCATTTACAAATACACACTGCAACTCACCAATATTACAGAGTGTGATGGCCTTCAGCAGGACAAACTCCTCTCGGCTGACATTGAGGTGGGTGAACTTCTTGCAGAGCTTGCGGATGAGTACATCTAGCTCGGGGGGAAAGCTGACGGTTTCCACCATCTCCTCGGATACTTGGAGGTCTTCAGCGAAACAAATCTGTCCTTTGTATGGGCATGAACGGAACACAAGGCTCAACATGAGGATCTCCAGCCATGAGTGCTGGAGAAGCAACATCTGGTCCACAAGGGAGAGACTGGAGAAGCCTGCATATGGGATTAGAGGAAAACTGGTCTAGTACCATGCTTATGGATAAAAACTGTTTAAGCAAGAAGAGCACACTGTGTCATAATGAAAGATATGAAAGCTGGATGACATAACTTCAGTCAAATTTCTAACTGATTTGTGAGTTCGAGCATTCATGGAGACCTCATTCAGCTGGAATAAGATCTACTGCTAACTGAGTTCTAATATCTGAAACATGAACTATACACTGCAGCAAACCTTCATTTTAAAATCAATTCAAAACACTGATCATGCTCTGTCACCTAACATTGCCTGCTATCAGATACAAAAATGATGACAATGAAAATACACTGTTATCTCCCCTCTCCTTTATACGTGAGATTCTGTGTTACTCTCAGCCACCACCAAAGCCTTATGAGAAACGCTCATATAATTGTAAGCAGAAATAACCACAGAAACAACAGTTATAGTAAATATTAGAATAATTTATTCTCAAGTGGAGTTCTTACTGCCATATGACAGCTTTTACTTCATTCCTGATCTTGGTCTGAGTTGCTGGTGTAAGTCATCAATTTTCACTACAGTGTTTGTTCGCAAGGTTAGATAGAGTGATCAATTTATCCTGAATTTTATCAGTAAGCGATGTTTCAGACAATTTTCTTTCTTCTTGTATACAAAATGCTGAATGGTGCTGACCTGCACAACTCAAAAAGAAACATTCTGACACTGATGCATGCCCTCCTTACTCATCTTAAATCTTTGAACTCAACATCCTAACTGTGTCATGACTGTCGTCAGGAGGTCATCATAAAAATCCACCGAAGCTGACAGCCTGCACGAGTGTTATTTCATTCATCCATTTTACAATACCCTTCATAGATTCACATCCCAGCAGAGCACTTCCCTGGTAACAGAACAGAGCAAAAAATGCCTCCCCTTCAAAAGTATCAAGTCATATCTTTAAATGTGCACATTGTGTCCTTTTAATGTTTTGGCCTCTTCTTGCATTTGTTATGCACTGTAGGTGTGATTCCATGTAATTTAACTCTTTGAAACCTGACATTCATTCTACCCCTTCCATTCCCCCCATATTCCCATTGCTTCTACTAAAGATGTGTAGAAACTAAGGGAAGGATGTAGATTGTGTCAGCACAATCAATTGGTCTCTTGGGGTGGATACCTTTACAATCATACTGAAGTACCAATCTTATGGGTTCAATGGGGCAACAGCCAACATATTAATTTTTAGATGCAAAAATGATCAAATCATTGATTGAAGCAAATACTCAAGCACATGAGTAAGGATGCAGCTAACTTATGAAAATACTAGGGATGCTGCAAAGAGTGTTTGTCTCATAAAGACTCACCTGGAACCTGCTTGGCCCAGCTGATGGTCATCACCAGCTCACGGTCTGCTAGGTCAGAGGCCGCGGCCATGAACTTGACGTCTGAATCGATGGCAGACTCTGTGTTGGCGCGCAAGGCCTCCATCTGAGACTCAAGCGCCAGTAACATAGACAAAATTTTGTTGTCTGTTACTGAAAAGTCAAGAAAAAAGGTGGAAGAATCAGGGCTTACTGTCAAGGATATAAATATATTAATAAATACGAGTAAAAAGAAAGGTGAAGTGCTTGAAGCAGCAAAGTTCTTATTTTTGCTGCATCACTGGGCACCTCAAATACATGTACTTATGGTTAAATCATGCCTCATATCATATATTATTTCATTTTGATGAGCGTTATATGTTTTTACTTTCTTGTATAAAATATTTTCTTTTCTATTTAAGTTAAAACAGATATAACAAAAGAAATTGCATTCAAATGAATTGAAAATAAGCAGAACTGAGCTGAAGTGGCCAAAAATAATTGAAATTCCCTGAATATCTGAATCATGACATCACAAAAGCATGACCTAACCAAGCACATCAAAAACTTCTTATCAGCAAATGTCTCTGCAACCAACTAGACCTTAAAGACTCTCCAGTCAATGACAAATTAGCTTTTTTTGGTTATCCTCAGCTGATATTTTTTTAAAAAAGGAGGGGAGGGGGGTCGCCGCTGTGCCATGACCCCTAAAATTGTTATCAGGTCAAGAAGATTTGTAGACTTTAGTTTACTTTCCACGTCCTTCACCTAAATTTGGAATTGGAGAGTCCAAATTTAGATCTTTTATGAGACAATATATGGCCTGTAAAGACTAGACTGAAGTCTTATTGTTTACAAGTGATTCTAATAATTACATAAATCTGCAACCTAGCGTTGTAAAAATCTATTTTTAAGCATACGTGGTGCTGTAAATGGACATAAATTCTGTTACTTCAGCTTACAACTTCCTCTGTCATTGTGGCCCCCTGTTCTGATCACCAATTAATCTTTGTGACCTCAAGTTAATTCTACTTCACAATCATAATGGGCGAGTTACGACTTGCAGTTTTTGAGCTGAAACTGTGAAGACAAACAGTGGAAACTTGCAACGGGTTG
>JAWQUT010000283.1:658576-689136 GCA_033807755.1 Ellobium chinense
GGGGGAGGAGAATGGGAAGTAATATATCAATTAATTATTCTCAGCCTAGTGTCTTCGAGCTCTTATATGATGATACATATTTCGTTGTCCTTTTATTATTAAAAGGGATGGGTTAAGGAAAGCGAGGAATGGAAGATAAACATGTCATACATAATAATCTCTCTTCGTACCACGCGCTGCCAAAAAAAAAAAAAAGGAAAAAAAAAAAGGGGGGGGATGGAGTGTTAAAAAAACGACTTGTTTCATCTAAGACAAGAGACGGTATCAGAAACTTGCCACATCTGACCCTGTCTATCTGCAAAACGACGCCAGGAAGGAGCCATGCTGACGAATCCCCAGGTTTTTGGGCCTGTCGCCGCTTCCTTTCTTCCTGCCTTATTTAATGTCCCTCTGTAGGCGCTGTGTATTAACCTGTTTTGCCGGCTTTCCCATTTTTAGCAAAATCCCCCTCCATTTGGCTCGCTAAATAAATGAGAAGACAATGCCCCATTTTACGATGAGAATGAGGAAACGGAAGTGGCTAAAATGTTTCCATTCGGGATCATGAACAGGGGGATACAAAAATGGGGAAGAGGGAGGGGGAGGGGGAGGAGGATGGCAAGGCGTCTCCGGGGCTTTCAAAGTGATTTAAGTCTCAATAACTATACAGCCCGTCTATGGTGGTCGCTGCCTTGTGATGGAAGGACCCTTGTGAAGGGAAACTTAAATGACCGTATTAGGCGATAGAAAGAATTTACGACATTTACTACCAGAAAAGGTGAGTATCATATTACACTCTCCTCCAAAAGTCCCCCACTGAGGTCTACACTCCAGGGAACCATAAATCAAGCTACAACAACGACAACGACAAAGTCGCCACCAATGTCTATATATAATAATTCACTATCACTTCTGGCTGGAAAATCTTCACTACACTCCAACACACCCGCTACCGTGGTACTCACACTCGATGTTTTCCCTGGACGAAAGACATTAACGTAAGCGTGGCCCTAACACTTGCACACGTGTGTCTAACGATGCCTAGGTATCCCCCCCCCCCCCCNTCAAAATAAAATGGCTGCCTATGTAGTCCGCTGCTCAACTTGTTCAATTTGGTACTATGTTACCCTTCAGTACCTAGAGGAACCCGTTACGCTTAAGTCGGCTTAACGTTTACGTCAAAGGAAACCTGTCAGCATGTGCAGCAAGAGGATGTTATAAATGGCGCTGAGAGCGCAGCCATGGCATTAATTATAACTCTGAAACAATAACAACTCTTCTGAGCAGCCACGCTGTTTCTCGTGTTCCACAAGGGACCATTACCATGTCTCGCCTAAGTGTAGCGAGAAATTACGACACCCTGACGGCATTTATTTATATCATAGCTGAAATTATGGGACCTCTGTCTTGGGGATGGGCCCTTATTACCAAGTGGCATTTATTGAGGTGTTAATCTCAATTTGATTACACTTTAGGAGCTGTGCAGCGCTTCGTTCCTCTCGTCCACGAAGGTCGCTTACACACGGTATCTCATCGTGGTCGGGGCAGCCATAAACCAGTTACATGCACGGTGGTGCAGGCAAACTAATAATTATGTCGGCATTGGGCTACTGGGGTGTCCTATGCTACGGCAGATCATCTGCATCACTGCTACATCTACTGAGGGTATTATGCGAGGTCAGTTTCTGGGATTAGGTAACAAACTGTGGTCCATTTACTGACACAGTTTGAGATCAGTCTACTCCACACCCGTCTTTCACCGTCTCGTGTCTCTGTCTTCCCTAATCCTATATCCACCCCCTTTTCTTTTCATTACAAAGAAAAAAAAAATTGCTTGACTATAAGTATAACAATAACAAGGGTTTTTCAGTCGACAGTGTAGGCGGCAAACAACTCATAAATTTTCAGTAGAGTAAAAACCCTTGTAACCGTGACAGACCTCAATCAATCTTTTATTATATCTACTCATGATAAACAAACACGAAACAAGCAGGTCAGTTCTACGTCACCAAGAGAAAAAGAGCACAAGAGCACCTCACAGGGTTAAAAACTCCAAGCAAAGGGCATAATGTGAAGGAGCGTCTTACTAATTTCTTATGTCACTGTACAGGACAATGACATAATGTATTTCTCTTCTATGAAAATTCTGATTTCGTCATGAACAGAGAGACAGCGAATGAGTTGAGTGGTGAACTATTTTGAAACTAAGCAAGACCATAATTTTCAAAATACCACCGACGATCCCCAACGAGCTCAATGATTTTGCTCTAGCACATTCCTCGGTAGGTACGGGTGTCTTTCTAAATTACAGTCCACAAACAGCGACAGTCGTGGTTCTGAAAACTGCTCCTTTTGACCAGAGCCCTTCCCAGTGGACACACATAGAAAAATAAGCTTTAGTTCAGACCCCACAAGAAGGTCTGGAGTAAATAAGAGTATTAAATAAGACCAGGATTACGAATTACGGGCTGCTAAGCCTATTGTGAGACGAATGTGGATCCGCCACTCCGTCAGCGCGCTACAGTTGTTTTCCTCAAGTACAATAAATCGTTCCAATTTAAAAACTCATCTAGAGATTACCAGTAATAATAATTCATTACCGTAATGCTACGCCTTCAAGTGGGCAAAATCAAAATCGCCTGATGGTGTTAGTGCACTACGCCTTGTTATTGCTAGTTGCCGGCTGGTTGCTCTGATACAAGTCGAGCTAGTCCGTCATTCGCTTTTCTCGGTTTGGGCATTGCGTGACGAGGAAAACTTACATTTCGCATCACCTGTAGACACTAGTCAGAATGTTGAAATCCGGCTCTAGTGCCACAAGCGTTTAGGAATCCCATATAATAAGTATCCTTACATTTATAAGATCACTATGAGCAACCTCGTGTTCTCGAAAAACTTATGTGGACTGGTCCCTTGGAATCCGAATATAGGAGAGTCTACTGTACACAATACAACAATTCTGCTGGGAAGGGACGAGTGAAGGGAGATGAAAAGCTGCATCATAAATCATACGGCTTACTGCATAGACCTCCTTGCCGGAAGTTACGCTCCCTGTCTTCGGTAATTACTATCCACTTCCTTTGCACATCCTGCCTGTTTCCTTACATTTTTTGTCTTGCTAACCGTAAAACAGGAGGGAGTATAGCCAAAAAGGGTCTGACATAAAAAAAAGAAAGAGATGGGAGAGGGAAAAAGACACTGCCATAATTTTTTTTACCTTTCTCTCTGGACATAATATAAGGACGTGTCACTTGCCCAACATTTCCCCTATTCATCCAGATTATTTTGGGGCCCAAAAGATATCAAACTCTATGCATCTTCACACCTAAGCTTATCTCAGAGCGAACGACAATTCATCGGTCTCCGTTCTCATTAAGAAAGATAACTTCGAATAAATTATTATCTCTAGGGCCGCAGACATTGAAACTAGAACTCGTTTCGGGCTCTGTACCATACCGAGGCCAGGTCATGGCCACACGTGTGGCGGCTACAACCAGTCCACTCAGGAGCAGAGATCAGCAGCTGTTGCTGCCCCCCAGTGACCTGTCACCCCTCAAAGTTCGGAAAGATTAGCATTAAGCCACGGATTACCGTCGCCGAATGGAACAGGCTTCGCCACCATATAAGGGCATGATCAAGTTTCTTTTGCAAATCGATAAAATTAATAAACGCTGTGTCACTGAAGTAACTGATATAAGAAATATAAAATGGGTGTGGGCAAGGAATGGAACAAGGTCCTCGCCTCCGCAAGTCAGGCTGACCAATGATTAATTACCTGAACGCCGCGAAGAATTATGCTGATGATGTGTTTTTCACCAGCTCTGGATAAGCGGGCCAGTCCTGCCCCTCTCTACAACAGCGACTTTTTTTTTTTACGCGCGGGCTACTAATCATAAGCCGTTGTTTGGGTGGGTTAAAGGTGCACGGCATGTACCTTTTTGCTGATGCACTGGCACACACTATTAGGCATACATCAAGTTTGCATGGTACTACCGCGGAATAACAAAAATTTACTCAGCATCTCACATACTCGTTATAATGCTCTGTCTGGTCCCGCGTCCTTTGTTTTCTATATCAAAATTTAGCCACAAGCTCGAAGACCTCACAAACTGGCGTGGCCAGGTTCTTTGGAATTTGAGTTAGTTAGGCCTTGCTATTAATATATCGTATCTTTGCTGGTAGTATCTCGGGAACTATGCGGGATTGCTTAATATTATTATAAATGTAAATCGGATCAGTACCACTCTCTGTATGCCAATATACGTTATTACCTTGTCCGCGAGCTTTTAAAAGATCGCCCAGGATATAAAACGAGAGCAGTCGTATGATGAGACACTTCACTTTGTCAGATGCGAGCCAAAATTCGGGGCGCTAGTAGTTTTCCAAATTTCACGAGTAAAATGTTTCATACATTACAGAAATTCTGCTGATCGCAGCTGTCCCTTCGATCATTATTACAGTAAAGAAAATTGATAATAAAAAAGTATATTATCTGAAACATGAAAGCAAATCCATCTAAATCGAGGCAGTGTCCTTGGCCATTAATTTGTAAAAGGGTTTTGCCTTCCGACGGTAACGACTGGCTGACACAGCAGTAAATGTTCGGCTTTCGCTCTTTGAAGTTACGACTCAACATTAAAATCTTGGTATCTGTCTATGACGATGACACAAGAACCAGATCTTCATAGTTGACAAAGATTGTCACTGACCCGACGTTCACATATTATATAAACAGTCAAAGATACGACTTTATTATACGATCTTCCTTAGCTTAGACTGTTCCTGACAGCAGGGTGGCCGCCTTGGACGGATGATCTCTGAACCAGGTTCGACTTTTCTGCCCTCGCTGATGAGTGTTTACTCCCAACTTCCAATCTGCATCTTGTCAAGCACAGAAGCAACGACATCATGTTTACACCGCTCTCGGGCACTCTTACCCGAAACCTGCCCACATTAAGCTTGGAAACACATGTCGCTGATACAAAGGAACGGAATTTCCAGAGTTCCGCCTTCATTGAAGCAGCTGGCGGAAGGTGCTTAATCGCTGAGTGTTTCATCCGTTCTCTGCATTAATCCTCCCTCCCCCTTTTTTTTTTTTTCAACTTCAGTTTTATGTTCAAGGGGGTAGGAAAAGAACAGACTATGATGTTAGGATTTTACATTAAGGGGAAAATTGCGTAGGTTTCTCACTGAGTATTCGTAACTTCTTGTCTTGTGCCGAAAATCCATACTCGCAGATGCCCTCGAACTGAACATTTCTAGTACACTCTAATGATGTCTTTGTGTAAACTGACTCTGCTTACGACATCAATGGAAACTCTGACCTCGGTAATGACCATCATTAAAAGTCAAAGCGATGAGAACAACGCCAGTGGCGTCAGGAAATATATGCTAAGATATGTTAAGAGCTGCGCATGCCGTTCCGGAAAATCGGACGTCAAATAGGAAGAGGATCATGATGCCAATGTCATCACGACTCCGATTATACTGTCAACCTCAAAATCGAATCAGTCTGCTCCAGACTAATTTGTCTTCAGACGATTTTTAAGATCTCTGGGGAGAAACGGTGGTTTTTTTGGGGTAGGGGGAGGGGAAGAAAAGAAGAAGATAAAACACCACTTTCCCACCCTCTCTTAAGATTAAAAAAAAAACTTAAACACTTAAGAGACAAAAACAAGTCTCTGATAAACTGACCCCGACCTAGCTGTCAAAAACGTGATTTGCAGGTCTCCTCTACAAAGTAACGAAGAGCAGGCCTACGGCACAGTGGAACAAAGTAGCAGGCACTTGAAACCACTTCGCACCCTGGTAGCATCCCCACTGATAACTGATACAGTGTTGGGTGAAGTGGGCTGGTTATCCCAGTTATCTACTATTTGCCAAGCTACAAACGAACAAAACTAGACAGCTGAATTTCTCTACTTCTGTCTTGTTCAGGGTAATTTCGAGTTGTTGCACTTGAAACAGCGCAACAACAGAACACTAATCACAGTTATCTAATCTGTAAGCTTGTATTTGTTACTGTGTTTTCGCCTCAGCACAAAATTGGTACAAAATTGCTGTAATATTATTTTCCCTTGAGAGTCATTAACTAATGATAAAATTTATGGTGGTAATGATAACGTGAGTAAGTGAGAAAGAAATGAGCACAGGACATTTCTTATCTCCCAATTATGTTAGCATGCAACGAGAAGTGACAATGATCACATGTAAATTATGTATTTTCATGTGATATGTAATCGAAAGTAATACCGAGAGTGCCTTTTGTCCAATGTACACTACTGTGTTACAGACACGGGGTGTCACTCGTGTAGGAAAACATCGGGACACGAATGACTTTCTATAGTGCGCAAACAGGGTCCGAGGGTTCTAAAAATAGATTTTTTTTACTATGATCTGAGAGAAAGTGCGGGAAGAGATATTCTTAAAGTTGGGGTCTTAAAATCATTAAAACCTTCAAGCGTTACGGAACATCCCGTCTGCTAATTATAATGTCATTTAGCTGCTGTTATACAGTATGGGTAGGATAGAAAATGTGTAATGCTCAACACTAAGGCGGCATAATGTCAGAAGGCGATGAAAACATCCTAAGACTATTATGAAAGATAAAATGCTGGCAACGTAGTGGTCGGGAGTGTCTAAGATTCTAAGACGTTAAATTTGCTCAAAGAGAGTTGACACCTTTAATATTGCAATGCCGCAGGGGTGGCCAGGTGCAATAAAAGCATCCGATTATCATAACAATATTCTGAATAAGTACACAGGCTGCTAGTAAACGTATTTAACATTATGTAGCGGATCATGGTGACGTTCGGCTGGGAATGTAGAACACGTTAATTATAATAAAAGTTGTACCGAACGACTGCACGAATAACTGAGGAAAGAGGGAGAGGGGTAGTTATGTAAGTTTCCCCTGATTCAAACCTAGTTTGTCTGATGCAATAGCTGAATGAATTGCACTTTTTGTTATCTGAATGGAGTGGAGCTATCGCACACATGATAACATTATCCTACAGTACAGCACGGGATGGTATTGACGTGAACTCTGAAGACTGAGATAACTACTGCATGATCAGCGGGAGAGATATGCGTCACTGTTCGCCGGCATCACTACTTGCTAACCGAAAACGTTTGGCCTGGAGCTATCCTCTCTTCCCCCATCCCTCCGAAAACGTTCACTTGAAACCTGACCCTCGTCAAATATAAAGATAACACGGCATACTTCTGTTTTTTTTTTTTCTTTTTCAACGGAATGACCAAATGTTATCAATTCTTGCAAATACCTGCACCAAAACCCCTAAGAGAAAATCTCTTAATATAACCACGTCTTTTGTATCATAATTTTGGGCTACAGGGTGATTGTACTGTCATACGGAGCCATAGTGTGGCAAAAAAGCTGCTATGCATGCAAAGATCAACTGGGTCTAGGTACTGATGTACAGGTGCAAAAAACTGCCAGTTGTGCAATTATCAACTGTTCGGCTTCGGTAATGTACACTGTAGGGAAAGCGGGGGACAAATCGATACTTATGCTAATATCAACTGTAAGGTTCTGCATCATGGATAATAGATGATTTACTCACCTATACATCAGTGATTATGTTATCCTAAATGATCATAATTTATGTAACATTAATGTGCACCAGGTGTGCCAGAAATTTCCATGTCAATAACGTAAAGCCTAATGATTTGACTGGGCAGACATTTATATGCCTACTCTTGTATTTTTTTTCAATTGGCTTAGGCTAATACGCTGCTTGTACGAGTCCCATAACTGTATTGAGAACTGTTTTCTATGAATCTTACAATTCTGAGGATGTATGACAATGAGCAAATATTTAATTAAATAAATTATTCATAGAATAAGAACCATCATTCAGTGGATCTGTTCAGCTAGCTGTGTGTTTAGTATGTGACGGATCTCTTGGAGGTCATTTTCACCAGTAACACTGTAGCTGATCTCTGCTGTGTCTGCTGTGAGCCGACCTCAGTACCAGGTCTTTGTAGTTTATCTTTCTTTTTTTTTTATTTCTGGACTTTGTATAACATTGCTGCCCTATGCAAATTCTTACCTACATCTGAAGAAGATGGAGGAGGCAGAAGAAAGAGGAGATGGTGGAGGAGGACGATGACTACGGCGACCAGGAGGGAGTGCATGGAGCAAAAAGCTGATAACTGCTAACATTTGCTAAAAGAAAATGTGGGGGTGGGGGGGGGGGGNGGGGGGGGGGTGCAAACTAATCGCATAAGAGTAGTGATGGTTCACACAAAGGTCCTTTCGACTTCACAAGATAAATGCATTATTGTCAGGGGGAACGCCGAGGTCTCGGCCTTGTGTAGAAAGGAATGATCCTCATTTGCAAAACGTCACTGCACACACGTAAATGATGGTCGTGCGTAAACAAAGGTCTGTTGCTCAGGTGGGTTTAAATCTGAATTTGATAAGGTACATGCGCAACTTCTCGGATAACGCATGAGCTGAACAGTATCGTGGGTGCAGATGGGCGGAGTGTCATGACACCATGCGTAAGCAAATGTGATAGAGTTGACATCATTTAAGGGCGATGTCATTAACGGCTCTCTGCCTATGTCCAAAAAGATCGAAAGCCTACTTCCAACAAGTGACAATGGAATGAGGGCCGTGCATTCCTTCGTAATTTTTTTTTTTATATGGGCAACGGATATCCACAGACTTTTTGTGATAAACACCAACAAAAAAAAAAAAAATTATCTTGAATGTTGGCCTCAAATTTGCAGCAGTCAAGCAGAGCTCAAGCGAAATTAAAAAAACAACAACAACAACAAACAAACAACAGACCACTAAGCTCCATCTAGAAATCTTTGTATTAAGGGATCTAGAGATATTAAAATTTAATCCTTAAGCGAAATGTTCCTCTAAGGTGGTTGTTGGCAAGAGTTTTTAAAACAGCAATTAATTTCAAGAACATGGAAAAGCTCGCTAACATTCAGAAAGATAAGACGAATATGACCAATCTCATCATCTTTGAGACAATTACAAAATTACTGAGAACTAAACTGCTAGCTTTTTGCGATCAAGGCGTATCGACAGTAACGAGAAAGAAAAACAAGGGGAGGGAGGGGACAGGGGAGGGGATGAAAATCAATATAATGCCTATGTCCGATAACAGCACGCCTGGTGTGCATTTAAAACTCTGGCCCGGAGACGTCACTTTTTCAACTTTTTTTGTTTTTTGGCTATGACAAAAGTAAATATAGTACCACGATCAATGAAACTTGCAACTGCTGCTGTGATGTATTCTGTTTATGTGCTTAAAATGTTATCCTAGTTTTGTTTCCAACCTTTAAAGTTACTGGATTTTGAATTAAGTAATCGGTTCACTTTTTGAATCGCCTGGTTTCGGGACAGGAAAACCAAGATTTTCAGTCGCTACTTTTTCCATGCTCTTGAAGATGAGTTACGATTCAGACGAATCGACTGTAGTAAGGCTTCAGTCTAGTGCAAGACAGTAAACATGTAATACTTACGGTCTAAGCATGATTTCTTTATGATGACGGGTAAGACAGGCTGAACATGTGTCTGGCAGTCTGAACTTCTCTTGTACTTCTGCCTTCCGCCCCTGACACGGTCTAGGCGGACACCTGGAGGGAAAGACGATAGATGTTTGTTAAGATCACATGTGAAGTATGTATGCAGCCATCAGCGAAAGTTATGATGTTACGACTTTTTTTTTTGGTGGGGGGAGGGGGGGCGCAAGCATGACAATTCAGTACAAGTACGGCACGCCAGCGCGCGCGCACACACAAACACACACACTCACACATGTAACGACAAAAAAATCACGCTGAGACGTGCTGAAAACTCAAAACAACAGTCTGCCACATAACCACAAACACTGGTGCATAATTCACACAGGGAGAAATACGGGCTAAAAAAAAACAACTAGCAAAGAAGACTAGCGTTCCTTGGATGAATCTGTTTTTACGAGTTTTTTTCCTCTCAAGAAGTAACAATGATTAAATGAGAGTGGAAAAAAAAAGCATTATTCCTTTATTACAGGAAACCCATTATGTTTTTTATGTGCAGGGAGCTGGCGTCTATGCAAAATCCCCTGATTCCTAACATCAGTCTGTCGTGAAAATGTCGAGCAGTGCGTACAGACACGCAACATTTGCGCAAGCAGAACATTCAACCACTGACATCCACTGTTTTTACCAGACCGGGATCGCGCGATACGCCCCTTCAATTTCAAAATCTTCCCTAAAAATACATTGAATGCACGCCTATCTCCTCTTCTCTCTTGTAGTTGTTTGCATTAGTTGTGAAAAACTTGAAATCCTTCTATAAAGTTGCGAATCTCCCCCCACCCCCTTCAAATTTATGACAAGTGAGAAACGTCTCTCATATGACCTAGAAAAAACACTGAATATCTATGTGATATCTTCAGCCATACTCAACAAAACCTTTCGTTCGACGTACCCGCCTCTAACCTCCCTCCTGACTCTCTGTCTCGTTTCCCGCTATCCCATAAACCAATTCGTTCGAGATGACGTATTACGTCATTCCTACGTCATTCCAACTTTCTCTCTCCTCTCCCCCCCTTCCCCCAAAACAAAAAGTCCAAACACATACACAAGAACCTACAGAAGTGTGCGTAAGCCCATCTTAATAGCAAGAAGAAATCAGACTCGTCTCAAAACTTTAGTTCTAGGCCTCACACATATACTCCAACCATGTCATCAGAACTGCTTAGAAGTCTGAACAAAGTGACTCTACAAATATTATCTGCGTTTGGCCTAATATTTGGAACACGGGGTCATGCGTCAACAGGGAACGAAGTATAAAGATTGCAAGTTTGTAATATGATGTAAGCAACAAGTGGCTGTCCCTGCTGAGTGTATCGGCTGATGCGAAAAAGAATGGCATGCATCTGACACTTGTATGTAGGTCAGGTGCACTCTGCTGATAATATTCACCGATAAATAATGCAGTATGCGACCAAACCAAAAAAAAAAAGGCGATTTGATCCCGCATGTGTCATGGGAGTGACATGGGAACTTGAAAGATATCGCCCAAAGCTCAAGACTCTTATACTAAATACTACTGCGTCATCAGCCAGCACAGCTGAAATCTTGAGGGATTTAACCCAAGGCTGGGGTGATAACCCCTCGGACCAAATCTCAAGGCTGCCGCGGTCGGAAAAGCTGATAAAAGTCCGCACAGGGCTGAATAAGGCAGGCAGATTTGGCTTGGTGACATAATGGCGCCACCACGTGCGACAAGATATTAGCCTCGATATGGGAAAGTTGACATGTGCACGGTGCATCCACGTTTGCATTGTAACAGAAAGATAGAGCTAACATGACGTAACAAGCACCATGACGCCACCTCCAATTGTAGTCGATTGCAATGATGGGATCGAATGACATCCTCATAGACACAACAAGGCAGAGGCTTTATATCTAGGTTCCCGGGATGGCTATTGACACGTGCAAGTCTGACCAAAATTTCACCAAGTATCGTTTCTCGAATATGCTCTCAGGGTCGATGGCCCGTTCGCTGCACGGCTGATGAATAAAAATTGCCATGCCATGCTAACAGCTAACCTTTAAAGATTATAATAAGGAAAGCCTACTCGCAACTCAGTCCAAGACGGATACGACAAACACTGTAGTGATCGGTAACCGAGCGTGAACCAATTTATTGTAGCTTTAATGACATGAACTCCGAGACCTGCTCACGTCTCTCTGTGAACGAGTCTGACGTAAAAAGGGCCTCGATAAGACAGCCGGACTCAGGGCGACCCTGGCACTCAAGGCCACACGTTGGCTGGACTGGGGACGGCAGATAAGCTGATACAGTACAGAGGGGTAAAAATGAGAACGATTGACCGCCTGACTTGGCATGCAACAGAATGAAATGCCCCAGTGTCCGAACAAGAATATGAATGGCATAGGTGGTTAGATAACCAAGTGCCTCCTGCAACCAGTCACCAAGATATCGGGCAGGTATTCAAGAGTACAGGGGGACATAATGCAAAGTGTCAACTCTTGCTATGGTTTGAATTAGTAGCACTCAAACGGTCAACCAGATAAAGTACCTTTGTCGCCTTCTGCTCTAAATCCCGCATTCCTATGTATGTCTTCAGGTAAAATAATCAATCAACCTTCTGGTGCAAGATATTCAGCTTCACAACCAATCAAAAGCATGAGTCCTATAGCATGTGATAATATTCCTATGACTATTATGTGAAGAGATGTAGTTGTGAAACAAGACACCCCAACGTGGTATACAGTGAACTTTGTCTAACCCCGAAATCACCATAAATTTCACTCATGGTCTTAAACAACCATGCAGTCATACTGACTAAATGCGTTATCTGGACTATTTGCTGAGATAAAAGTCTTACGTGAAGGTGGCAGGCAAGACCGCAGACTGAAAAACTACTTCACTACTAACACACTGGCCTTGGGGATGACACTGCGTATCATTGTCACATACTGTGCATTCCATACGTACGCACATCCGACATGTGCACAACATCTCATGTCAAACGTTAGCAAGGAGATAAGCTTGCCAGACGGTCACACGTGAAAAGTTGCATTAATCTACGATTAACCTATGTCAAAGCCACAAGCACAGTAAATCCCCGAGAAAATCAAAGACCGCGACGGTGGAAAATGCCCAAATTTCTTTCGATTTGTAGTTTTTAAAAAAAATATATTATTAAAAATTCATCAGTTATGGCAAGAACATAAAGGCTAAGTGAGATAATCTGCTCAACTACCATACGGGCGATACGCATTCATCTCTATTACATTACTCCACTGCAGTCTCAGTCAATAACGCTCTTCAAACCAGCTGATTTATAACAGGAATCGTATGGAGCATACGCCATCATTAGTGGGTGTGTGCGTTATAGAGACAAGGAAATGACAGAATGTGAGAAGGAGGTCACCGATATCACTTCATTAATATCACCTCAATCATCCTCATACGCTCTCCCCAACTGTCCTGTTCATCCTTCAATTTACTCCCCCCTGAGCAGCCAGCGCATTCTTGTGCCAAGTGTAAAAATCTGTCTGGTAATTCCTATACTTTTACGGCAACAGTGTGTAAAGAACATGTACCTACGTCATACGGCTGTGGAATCTGATTTTCCCCCCTCACCCATGAACCGGCAGAACAAAGGTTACAGAGGAGGCTGGCGCGCTATTTTCGGAAACCGCGTCAATGAAATATTGGACTACGTTGCCTACACACGTGCGTGCGTGCCTACATGACCAGGGAGTTAGAAGGAAAGAAAAAAAAAAGGAAATTAAACTGCAACAGATGGTGCTCACTTCCACGATAAGGGCTGAATTATATGTAGGCCATCCCTCTATTGGGATGATGTGTCTCATGTGGGAACAACTGGCTTAGGGACTTGCTAGGAGTGGCTTGGCGCCTTTCAAAGCTTACAGCATGCTGTTCTGGCGGGTGAAGGCACCTCCTTCTCAACATACGTATTTCATTTTTAACTCTTTGTATCAAAACTTCCGGAACAGAAGTATGTCAATCTGCGGATTTCTATTCATCCCTAGCTCTCTCAGCATGCCCTAGCCGCCCGGAAATTATCATGAACAGATTTCTCAACGCTACACTATCATTAGCACCTGAATATAGAAGATTTGTATCCTCAACTATCTTTCTCCTTCTGACTATCCGTCTATCAAGGGCATGACAGCATATTTCTCTTCACCGTGTATTTTGTCTATCTCCCCTTCTCCTCTACTGCTCAAAACACAATTCGAAGAACACCCAGCACAAATAGAAATAAAAGCCAAACAAATTCGATAGTTTATAACACTCATTGCCATGGCAATCTGGTTGATGTTAGCGAGTAATTATGTTTACGCTTGCAAAATCATGACAACATCATCTAAGAAGGTAATAAGGAAATCAGAAGTTACTTGTGCGTTTCTTCTGGGTAGTGAGCAAAATGACTCTGTTCTGAGGCGGTTACGNGGGGGGGGGGGGGGGGGGGGGGGGTGGTTGGAAAGAAGGGTCGCATGCGTGTGTGTATGTTGGGGAGAAGGGAGTAAGTGGAAGAGGGACGAAGCATGAGAACGAACGGAAGGAAAGGCTTTCATCTCTTGAATGCGAGGTGTGCTGATATCAAAGGTGGTCTACAACACTGGGGTGGGCAGGATAAGTCCTTACAGGTCGCATCTTACTCTATGTATTATTGTGTATTCATGTAGAGCAGGCAGGCAGGCAGGCGAGCAGGCAGGCAGGCAGGCAGGCAGGCAGGCAGGCAGGCAAGGACGGAGTAATGGATAAAGGACTTGAAAAATTAATGAACAGACAAATGAAGTAGATACACCATGCTTGTAGCATGTTCTGATTTGCACTGATGTATCTGAACTAAACAAAAAAAAAACCAAAATCAAACCCAAAACCACACGAACTCTGGCCTTCAAATCTAGTTGATAATGTATCTCTTTTCAATCACATGACGAATAAGAGCTTATCTCAAGCATTACAACGCAGAATTTCAAGACACTTCAAAGATTTCACACTGACATTCCGAAATCAAAGATACGCTCATCTTGGTTGTTTTTTTCCTACCACTGAAACCATACCGACATTAAACAGGTGCTATTTGCTAGAAGCAAAAAACAAAGGACGGGGGAAGGGAGGGGGGAAGGGGGGAATGGACCGTAACCCGCACCACTATAAATTATCAGAAAGTCATATCAACCATCACCATCACATTTTACCATAACAAAGACGACAGATTGCTCCAGCCAACAGGCCAAACCAAACCACCCAAACCCATGAGCTTGTATATTTACATACTGTTTACATTCTTCTGAACAGTCCATAATTCATTTTTCAATCCCACCCAACATGGGAGGGTGGTAATTTACTTTTAATCCTATCCAGCATATTCTCTCCAACATCTTGCGCAAATTGTTCCCATGACAAATGAAACAGCCCTTACAATCGCGATTAATCAACCCTATCCAACGCTCGTTTTCCAGTGCACTGCGAACATGGCAAAGCGCCAGGTGAAGGAGGAAAAAAATAGCTCGGAGATACTGCAAGTTTAAATAAGAAAAAAAATTATGTGCCAAGGTGAATGGCCTGCAACAGTGCAGCCCTAACATGTGCGTCAGGAACTGTGTACATAATGATAGGGAATCCACAGTTATGACATAGATAGAACCCACTGACCGAAGAAAGAAGAAGACAAAACTTTCTTGAGACGTATCTGCAGTGTACTGACAAATGTATGTGCAGGGTATTGACAAACCTGAACCCATGACGAGTCCCTACAAACATATTAGGGTTGCCGTCAAGACATCGGCCACCATTTCGCAAAATAATAACGTGCAGGTAAACAGACACACAAACTATCCTGCTACTGACAAAAAGACAAAAAGATTGTGTTTACTTGGAGCATGGTATATGACCGGATCATGAAATACAAACGCTGCCCAACAGAGCTCGCCCACAAAATCAAATGACATATGCCCCGGAGAAGGCAATCACAGGCGATCGATACAGAATCCCGTGGGAGTGAAAAAAGAAGCCAATACAATAATAATGATTGATCGTCACTGTGAAAATTTATATGGGGTTGTCTGCATGACATAATCCCTTTACGTCAACAACTTCATGCAAACAAGCTTGCCCACCCACACCAAATTAATGAACTGGCATTGGAGAGCCCAATTCAGCAATACGACGCAAGTATTCGTGAGAGAAGGTAGCTTGTCTTGGCTGCATATCTTCGCTGTGCACCTGTCTCTAGCATAATATACCTTAGCTAGATCATGAAGGAACCCCCCAAAAAATTCAGTTTGTCAAAACAAAACTGAAACCATACAGACAGGCGATCATGTCAGCCGCAGGCGTACCTGTCATCAGTCTGCTTATTACGTGTAATGTCAAACCCGCCTTCTTTGCCAGTGTCAAGTTATGACTGATCCTCTAGGGAAACGGGGTTTGTTAGCTGATCTCAGAATAAATGTGTTCGGGTTATCGGAACATGGCATTCACCATCAGCACGATATCTGATCAGTACTCTGAGCAATCGAGACATAATTATTGGACAAATAATAGCATATGCTTACCCCCCCCCCNCCCCCCCCCCCTTTTTTTTTTTTTGCTTAAATTGTTGTTCGTAACAGAATAACAGAAAAAAAAGGTGACAATCTGAATACTGAGCGTATCACGATGATACATGATGAGAGACACAGTTGACCTCGCCTTATCGCAACTCCTCGGATAAAGGAAAATGCATCGATTATCCAGTGATGTTTTAGATGTAAATATTTTTTTTTTCAATCTATAATCTGATTCTAAAAAGGCATCAAGTGTCTATGTAACAAGATGCAAGATCCCGCTATAGCATTATGGAAGTCTTGGCATGTGCCACATTGCTCAGAGCAAAACAAATCTAGCCCATGGAGAATGCTGTTCAAAATGATGACCTGTGTGGTGTCCATCTCGTGGCAGCAAGCCAATCATCCACTCAATCAGATTGTCCTCTGTTTATTTTCGGCTGATTCCCGCAACATAATATCCGCGCTTTCCCATCACCCACATGCGCTCCACATTAAAAAAACTATATCATTCAGAAGTTATCGACACGCAGCTTCCTCCCAGAAATAGCTATCCCTGCATAATAATATGTTTTGGAAACATTGCGCAATCTTGCCAAATTTCTCTTTCGCAGGCGTGACGCCCATTCCTCATTCCTCCTCCCTTCCCGATCCATCCTCTAATTTGCCCTCTCCCCTCCCTCAAACCACCGGTAAAGCGATAGCTTTGATTGAAATCAGGCAACTCTGAAACAAACAGTAAAGCTCCCTCGTACACCCATCTATTCTGCTCTTTCTTCGTTTCCTTTCCATTACAGCTCTACCTCGTAGGCATTATCTGCTCTACAGCTCCATCAGTGCACCTTTTTTTTTTGNGGGGGGGGGGGGGGGAGGGGAGCGCGTTAACCTGGAAATAGTTTTGATGCCTGCCATTTCTCTGAAGACAACGTAAAGCCCATGGAATGAGTGGAGATGCTGTGAAGGAAGTGCGGTTTCTCACATATCCAGAAGTGTATGATGCTCTGCCAGGCACCCAGGGAAGGAAGAAAAAAAAAGGGGTAGAGAGGTGGTGGAAATGAGACAGGGCGCCAGACTGGAAAAAAAAAAAAGCTAATAAAATACACTTTTTTCCCCACGTAACGGCCATCAACTATCTCTTTATTTCTTTCTTCGTTCCTTATCTCTCTCTTCCTTCCAATCGCAGCACTAATCTTATTGGAAGGTCAATGTAAATGCCACCGATAATACGATGGCAATGTGTGTCTATGCCAAAGGGAGGCTTGAAAGACTCAGCCGAACAGTCGACGCCTCTACAATTTTCCCCCTCTGCTTTTGGACAGATATAAGAAATCGCTCTCGGTGATTGGCAAATGGCTTTGCAAAATCGAAGAAAAGCCTCCCGTCCTATGCTGTTTGCCTGGCATTTAAATGAAAGCGCAATTCACGCATGTCAACTGCGATGATGCTAAACTTTCTTTTCTTTGAAAGCTATGAATATTTTTCATTTGACACGCACTTGAAGAAGTCTACGAAATACGATGGAAAAGAATATTTTTACTGAGACACGTACTGAAGAGATACAGTAAGTTTCATTGAGTCTAAAGGGAGCCTTCAATATCGCAGCTTCTTTTTTTTTTTTCTCGTTCACTCATTTTATACCATAAAAAAATTCAATATAGTTTATTTTATTTAACATCCGTTTACGGTACAGAAAATTCAAGCCCCTTTCTCATTGTCATTAAGGAAATGTTTAAAGGATGCCCAAAAATCCTATTCAAGGATATTTTTACAAAAGCAACTTCTATGGGTGCAGAGAGATCCACAAGGCGTCCCATGGCAACCCAGAACAAGAAGTCTTTATCGTCTTTACAAAATGCTTATTTCTTTATAATGAAAAGACGACTTTTTCGAACGGCTACTCATAAAGTTAGACCTTGTGAAACAACACCTATATGAAATATCAAGAAAAAGAAATATCCATCTGGTCACGGTGGCCATCATCGTGGCCAGGCGTACCCCTCAGCCCACCCCTTCTTAGTTTCCACCATCTGGGCTTGGTCAAGACTAATCAGGTTTCTCAAGACATCTCTTAACCAGACATCCAGCCAGGCGGAGACAGACATATCGCGAGAGCCACATCAAGCAAGGGAAATACCGAGACAGAAAAAAAAAATATTGAAAAGACCTTCTGAGGCGGGGGGAAAACATTCGCACCGAAGAAATGACGTAAATGGAAGGGAAACTGAAAATGGCAGCCAGGAAAAAATGAGGAGAGTGATCAGTCAAGGCTACATTAAGAACCTTTAAGACGTTTTTCCGACTTGGCACAATAAACTTGAGGCGTCTGGGACAGCTCTTGAGAAGAGTCTCCAGTCAATGATGACAACAGTGAAGGACGGGGAAGACCTTGCTCTGTATGACAAAATTCTATATAATCTCCCAGTGCTGATCTACGAAAAATAATAATTATATACCGCTCCAAATACACCATCTATGCTATTAGTGCTGCATAATATTGTCGAGGTGGTACGCTTATACTCTGAACAGTGGCAGTCCATCTGGCCGATCAGTTCCAATTTCACACAAATACTCCAAGTCCCTCATCTCGCTTAGAGCATCCGTTTCACACAACCAGACTCACATTCCACTAACGACGTCCTCGCGTGCTGCTTTGCCAGATGGGGAGCCGCACTGACGTGTCACAATTATGCTCAACTAGGACTGCAAGGTCACACATAAGTAAGTCATCTCTTCTCTCTCTCCCTCCCCTCTTCCAACCAATGAACACTGGGTCTTTTCTTTTTTCCAAGTTTTTTTTTCCATCTTCGAGGATAGGGATGGTAAAATAAACCCTATCAAAGCATCTTGCATTACACTTGATTTTGAACCAGGGTAGACGCCAAACATGTCTGCTCTTATACCGTGTGGCAGGCAATCTTTCTCAGTGACAGATGTAATGGCTTATTACTAGAAAACACAGACCATCTCACCAGTAATGGCAAATGATTTTTGACGACGGAAAAAACTTCGCACCTCCTTTGTCATAATTGTACCCGTCTCTTCTCCACTGTATCTCAGATGTGCGTCGCAATAAGCAAGAAACAGACAAGGAACAATGGTTTGTTTTTTCTTGGGGAGGGAAGAAGTATAGATATTTCTTTCCTGTAATAATGCTTTTATCGCCATAATGTCTTCTGCAGTCTGGCGGTGCTTAAGAACGCAGTTTTACAACTCCGGTTCGGACTAGGGGGCATTGGGAAACACATTATGCAATCTTCCAAATTTGAAAATGATGCTTTCTGTTGATCGGTTGAATGCCGCTGGCGCGCGCCAGAACCAACACTACGAAAACGCTCGCATAACCGCACGACAGTTTTCTTCCCATGGCTGAGCTTATTGCCAGAGATGCGATAGACCGGATCGTGTAAGCGTGCCATTTTTAACATTCAGGCCTTCAGCATTGCGTAAGAAATCATTTTAGGGCCTGTGATAACAAAGCCGAACAATTCAAAGAAAATAAACCCAGAAAGAATGCTCGCGCGTGAAATTATTTTATGGCATGAGATAACAAAGAGGAACAATTCAAAGAAAATAAACCCAGAAAGAATGCTCGCGAGTGAAATAAAGATCCTCAACATGATGCCGGCTGAAGTGCTCAAAGATCATCATCTGATTTCTTCCACTGTGCATTCAAAATCATCAGATAGGATTACTATCTTTTATCACCCATTTCCGAACTTATCTAACGAAACTGTGTGGTCCTAGTCTCGATGGATTCCCCAATTTCCATGCAAGATATTAAAAAAAAAACAACCACAACAACAACCGAAAACAAAAAAACCTCAATTGTTTTGTGATATTTCTTCCAAATCGATCAAGTATAGGCAAGGCTGCCAGCGTCAGAAATGCATCTACACAATTTCCACTTCATCTAAGTGGCTCGGGTGATTGATCATTAACAAGTTTCTTTAGACACAGAGAGTGAGGTGAGGGGGTGGAGGGAGGATTATTTCAAAGAGAGAGAGTTACAGGATCAAAAGTTTGTGGCACCAAAACAAACAGAAGCAGGCCTCTCTATCTCTAGGGAGCTGCACCAGCTTCCATCACTTTGTCAACACTCTGATCATGTTTACCATCCTGTAGAGTGCGCGCTTATGATACAGTACATGTTTTGCTTACTATCAAGATATTCTCATGCAAACACAGGAGGATGAAACGAACTTCGTTTATATATTTTTTTCTATGATGCTATGACTTCGTTTTCACACACACTGTCTCCGATACCGCCTTCCCTAGCTTCTAATTAATCAGGAATATACTGCTGGTATTGCATCGAGGTCTTCTCTTGGATATTCATCGCTATCAACGACATATATTTCGGTTTTGCGGTGCCCACTGTCTTGTTCTGTTTCCCCTCTTCCCTCAACAGTATCTACATCTCTAACATCTTTTGCCCCAGTATCAGCATAAAGTGTACCCCGAAACGAACCTATGCCCCAACCAGGCCACTCAAGGGCTCCATGGGGACGCAGCAAAGCACTGAATGCTCAGGAGGACAGGGGCTGGAAGAGTGGGAGAGAAGATAAGTAGATTGGTGTAATCAATACACGCATGCATAACCAACACTTGTAGAGATAACGAGCGACTCGTGCTCATCCTTTAGCTTTGCGGCTGGAAGCCCAGGAGATGTCTGAATCTTCGCGGCCTTATACCACAAACCGCCGGATCGATATCCTTATTATTGGGTATTGATTGCGCCCGAGAGTAGTTCCTAGACACATCCTGCGATTTCCCTCGTGTACGCTGGCCAGACCACCTTGCCGCTGAAGGGGAGGGATTGGTGGCTGTTGCCGAATACTCCGACAAGGCAAGTCGATTGCAACTGGAGATATTGAGGGGGAAAGGGGTTAAGGAAATGAAAGAGAACGAGGGAATAATTGGCAGAAACAAAGAGGTACAGATTGAAATGGGATGGAGATAGCTGGTCGAAAGTGATATGATTTTACGAAGGATTATCACGCAAGACCACTCGGGATGTTGTCCACCTCCCTTCTCTGGCCTTTTACCCTGACTGTGCTTCAGTGCTTTGTCTGTGGCTGATTTCCCCAAGCAGAACTCTTACGGCCGTTTCAGCTGAAACCCGAATCCATTGAAGTTTCATGTGTGAGAAGATGATAATAAAGACAGAAATAAACTCTGCAAATTCTGTCTGCAAGTATTCATTTAACCATACCATGAGGGTAATTATCTCATCCCTATGTCCTTCATCTAGGTAAATTATTTTTGGATCTTTGGAAGTCTCTGAACATGGAATCCGCTGTAGGGGACCAAAAATACTCTCAAAAACCAATTTCACGAGACTCGTATTTAAGCATGATGTAGCAAACAAAAAAAGGCTGCAATCATACTGCCAAACTAGATTTTCTTAATTCAAAGATCGCGTGGTGAATTCAGCATCTATTTCACATCTTTTCAAATCACTGCCAATTTCTTATTTCGGATGAAATGCCATTATTTTGTAATAATCAGGTCTCTTTGCTATTTGTCTATGTGATCAATATTATTCCAAACGATCACTGATTTCTCTTAGAACTTAATAGTTCTCCGTAAGTGGTCACTAATTACTTCCACGACCGATGCTTGCGACATGATAAGAACTAACGAGCACACTATGTCATGACAGCAATAGTTACGCAGACATGTCAGAATGCAATTTTCAGCAAGAGTCCTGTGGATATCAATGAATGGAAATAATATCATAAAACCCCTAAATGGGCACGGGATGAGCATGGACGCAGAGATCTCTATGAAAGTACCCCAACCCGCTCACTGTTGGGTCCTGCCGCTATCGAGGAGCAGGTCTCTCCACGAGCTACTGACCGGCACCTCCTTTTAAATCACTGCGAGAAAGTAAAGCCCATTAATTTGGTCCGGGAACGAGCACGTTGTCTAATGACCAATAAATCGCAAATATTCACTGCCACTCCATCATGCTCCGTTGGTGGAAAACAAGCGCTCAACTAATGGAGTCGGTGGCCTGGACAAGCCTCTTTTCTCCACTGGGACGGATAATCCTTACGGAATCGCCGGAACCAGAATCGATGCCAAAATATTCAAACTAAGTGTGTTCACATCTCATCCTGACTTTGGTGGTACCATTAAATTTATTTTCTAAAAAAACTCGCTTCACGGGTCAAGGGCTTTACAATTATCCCTTAGAAAAATAGCAATACCAAACGCTGGAGAGAAGACAGGGACGATTTTAAGCAGAAAATTTAGAAGCAAAGAGGGGCATAGCTGCTTGAGAACAGTCTGGCTGCGGCACTCTCTTCCCGAACACTGTGGGATAAGTAGAGCAGTTCCTGCCGATTCCTGATCAATTATGATTGGCATGCGACCCCCCAGGGCATGCTTCCGTTCATTCCATCATTCCATCGCCATCATCACCAGCATCACGGGGCCTTAGTGATTAGGCGGTCCGGGGTCAGGGTATAATGGAATTGCAGTCCATTTCCGCCCCTCCAATCATCCCACCTCGCACTGCCAGGCCGTACCACCGACCTGCTTCCGTCAGCGAAAAATTCGCGACATGTGCAGTTTTGCTTCATGAACGGTCTGTCGTCAGCATCTGTGAGGTGACAATATAAAACATCCATTATGGGCAGGTCAGGCTTTGGACAGAGTTGGTTTGGGATCAAGCCTGAAGTAAAGCTTAGGTACGAACTTATTCGTCACGATCATGCCACATGTTATCAATGTTATCTCTTTTCCTGAAAACAAAAGTCTTTTCACCCATTCATTTAGACTCAGGGTACGTTGTTCGGAAAATCAGGCCGGCAAACTGGCAAAAAAAAAAACAAACCCCACCATCTTTCTACCCTTTTTACAGACCAGCGAGATAAAGCACCTTCGACTACAAAACGATTTTCCTAAAAACCAATATTATTGATAAAAAGGGAAGAAAATGATGTAAACACGTGTCTTCATACTTTATACATATTTTAATATGCAAAGTATTACTCCTGCCAAATTGTCATGCTGGGCTTGTTGTGATTTGCTAGCAAAATAGTTATTCAGTCCAAAAATTCGGTGAACAAGCTTTTCAACACCATAATCTTGAGTCAAGGAAACGGGGCACGCTGCTTCACATTGTCCTGAATATGTCGAGGACGCTACGTGTCTAAAATGCAGAAAAATGCACTGAGCTAACCATACGAGGTAAGTGGGGTAGACGAAGTTCATTGACACTGTTAATAAGGACTGCCACTGTATTCCAATATCGGTGGCCGCCGTACAATCGAGGGAACTTGAGGTATGTCAACACAGTCGTGCAGCGGTGAAAGGGATTTAGATAGAATGAACAATTTTAAAAGGGATTAACGGGGGGAGGAGGTGAATATTACTAAAAACAAACTTTTCACATTGTGCTAGCGAATACGTGCAAATGGAGTGATGTGGTTAAAAAGGGAAGAGGTGAAAGGGCTGGGAAAGGTGTCAAGGATAGAAGGAGTACACAAATGGAGACCTTGTCTTCTCCCTCTCTTTGTGTTCCTCTCCCTCTGGAAACAGCTGACGCGATGACATGCCACAGACAATGACAAATTAATCACGCTGTCCCCAAGACACTGTGACCCTTCATTTCTCTTCCCCATCGTTAAAACCGACCACTAATGTCAACGTTAGCTTCCCTCCTTCCTCCCTGAAACACCACTTCCCCAGTGAACCATTCTTTTTCTGTTGGTGTAACGCTCTCCTCCTCTTCTTGCAATTATTATCAACAATATTCAAAAGGAAAAAAAAATGATAAAAAGGTCTTTGGTTTGCAAAGTCACTTCTTTAAACCAGCTTTCCTTCATCTGCACTATGGAGACAGTACGATGAATGCAGGAGTGATGGACAAATATCACACCCTAAACTTCCGTTTAGAGATCTCCAATGCACTGTATCTATGCCCTCACGTCTTGTAGAGCAAAACAAAAGCAACAAAAAAAAATCACAATTCATTACGACATCCCTTACGTCAGGGCCTACGCGGTTTAATGTTCGTAAAAAATTACACATCATTAATCAAACGGTTCGCGCGTCTAATGAGATGCTCTCATACAATTAAACTGTGCTACGATTGGGGATTTGTGTAACACATCACCACTTACCACCATCCAGAAAATAAGAACGAGGGAGGGAGGAGGAAAGCGAGAGGATGAGAGTGGGAAGAGGAGAGAGGGAGGAGGAGAGAGGGAAGGAGAGAGCGAATGAAAGAGAAACGGACAGATAGGGCGTGGGGGCGGATGCTGGCATATGACAGGAAAGGCTTAAGAATGAAGAATTACCTAATTTTCATTAGGCTGACGCTTGAAAGAGGTAGATTAACACGTGTAAAGGACCGCTAGGCTTAGAAGGATCAAGCTCCAACGGAAGGGCTTCAGGCCCAGAGCCTAAGGAAGGACACACGTCCTGCGAGTTCAAAAAGAGTAGGTCACATCAGGTCCTGATGCTAAGAAGACTGACGTTTATGGGTCTAATAAAATAAAAAAACAAGAGTTTACAAGAAAGGCACTGGGACACTTGGCTATGGCCTCACAATACGCTGGGCGGACATGCCAGTTTACGATGATTAAGGTGGCGACGAGCCCTAATTGCAAGGACACACTGTGGAAAACCCCATGTCACATGCACTGTTACAACTTGATGAGATCGCTGCATTTAAGGTGGCATGTTGTCGTGTCAAGTTTCCTTCACATCCCCTCTGTGGCTTTGAAAGAGATGAGATCAAGACAGCCCCAGTCTGACCACCGGGTCATGATGACATGTTCATTCCACCAGCACCGCGTTAAAAGTACAGAAGTAAGCAACATTTTCACTGATTCTTCAATTTCTGCGTTCATTGTGGACTTAGAAAAGAAAGGCCATGGTCCCCTCACTCTACAATAGGTCAACCATGCTTGTTTGAATTTCTTTTCATCTGCTATCTCAACGGGTTCACAATGTTCATGCGTCCTCCTGTACCGAAGAGAAAAAAATGTCTCTGACAAGATCCGTTCAGATGCAATTTGAATTTTCATAATATAACCCAAGACATGAAGGCTGAATGTAAACCATAGAAAGACCTAGAGTCCACACATGCAACACTTTCGGCGTTGTGGATTTGTCATTCAGGACACAAAGATTTGAACTCCCCTGTGACAGTTCCACAAGTTCCGCCCGCCATCACTGCTCAGTGGGACAACGACCTTAATATAGGGCGAGGTCGAAACCAACGCCTGAGGAAAATGAATTTTAAGGTTTAAGATGACACAGCCATAATCCTGTCTCTTAAATAATGAAACACTTGTCGGCCTTGTGTGGGATTTTAAAGAGAAAAAAAAAACAACACTGAGTGAGTTCTGAATATCTTCCTTCCCTAGATTTCCTACGGTCGGTCATGAAACTTGACGTTTCTCGGCATGAATATTCCCATGGCGAACAACACGCTTGTTACAGAAGTTTAATGACCAATTTGTGCCTGAGAGAAACTTAAATAAAATATGCGACACAAATACTGCCCCATGGGCTTAAGAGCTGCTGAACATCCCGTCCCTTAGCGTGTGTTCGCACTGTGGAATTGTTCAAAGGCAGAATCAGCTGACAAGCCAGGAAAGCCAGTGCTCGTCGAAACTGACAGTGACGAGATATGATATGCGTGGGGTGAAAGTGGCGGGCGGGAGGGCGAAAACGTGAGGTGAATGAAATCAGAGCCGCATTGCTCATCTAGCAATGAAGCTTTTAATAATGCTGAGCACGTGATCTAGAGGAAGCACTTATGACTGAGGTAGTGGGTCAATGCCACTGCTTGGTATGCAAAAAAAAATAAAACCCAGGCCATCACGTAATTTTTTGTCCCCTTTTCCCTTGTCCACAATCCTTAGATAATCATTCATAAGAATAATAGCGATCTCTATAAATGATACAACAATTCACTCGCAGAGGACAAAATACGAAAAAGCTGTGTTTGTTAGTCGTGTACTTGAAGAAGACATTGAATCTAATAAACGTGGAATATAAAGAAGCTTACTCTCTTTCCCTTCTTCACTTCTGTTACAATCGTGGCTGGCTGGTACCGAAATCGATGCTCATTATCGGCAAAAGCAATTTCATGAACATAAATCTTTCTTGGGGGACACGTGTATTTCATAATTCGAGTATGTTTCCTGGTGCCAAATCACCTCTCTGAATCAAACTGCCACATCCGACTGGCTTGATCGATAGCGATATGACAGCCTTTTCTCGATCCAGCATGCTCTACACTCGAAGGGCACGTCATAGTAATTGGCCCCATAATGTGCCTTCCCACTGCTCATGTCATGCATTTTTTGTCACAATGATTGCAGACCAATATTCTCAAAGCAAAGTAAGGAAGCAAGGACTACATTGGGCATCTGTCATGGTTACTGTCTGATTACCTAACTGTAATGGAACACATTTGTCAACACTATATTCTTCAACTGTCTGGTTAATTCTCAGCTGTCGAAGAGTAGGTACTATTCTAGGTGACATAAAAGTATTTAAAGAGCAACGTGGGAGTGCTTCAACTTGTGAACAGAACGCAGCTTCATGGATACAGGGGGAAAATTACAGAATTAGTAGTTTCAGAAACAAGAAAAGTAACGGGAGGCAAACTGCGACTCGAATGCCAATGTCAGTCAAAGGAAGATTTCGGGTGGAAGGTAAGCAGAAGAGGAGGGAATATAACACCAGTTTTTTATTCCTCCTGCATTTTGTTGGCACCAGATGGTATTGCTGACACATGCACAGAAAACCCTGGCAAACCAACACTTACTTAAAAAAGCTTAGTCTACACCTTAGAACCCTGGAATAAAGAATAACAGAAGCCCCATGAATGCAGTAATTGTCAGTCAAAGTCCGGGTACGCGTCTCCCTCACAGGGCTCTGGTTTTTGACAATTATAATGAAGTATTGCAGGACAGTCTGTGCAAAGCGATCACATATATCCACATGAGACGCCAGGCATGGAACAGCCAGTATTTTAAGAAAGGGGGTATTAAGTACACCAGTGCCGGTGCAAAGAAACAAAACGTAAAGGAGCCATTAGAATACACTGTTGAGGGTTAAGTTCCGCAGTTTGGCGTGAGGCCCAGACTACAGCTAAAGCAATGTGACTGAACGCGGCTGTTGGGAAATCACCGGTCTCGTGTATTTGTCTAGGGCATACGACACCTCGTAAAAACACGTCTGCACATCGAACAATGGAAGGCGGGATTGCACTGCTTAGAGATATTCTGTCCGGTAAACCAACCGATTCTGTTCTGATTTACCTACTAAGTATCACTAGCATGGAAGAAAGAAAGGACCACAAAGTACCCCAATAGATTATATTGGTGAATTTCTCTGCCGCCAATGGCTTTAGATAAATGATAGCTCTCGCTTAATGTTTCCTCTCGTTTGAACTGATCACTAGGGAACTGCATACTACACAGCTCGTCTAACCTCTACAAATCATAAGAACTCTGAAATAGATTATCTTCATGACATCCTTACCGATATTTTACCATCAACCTCCTCGCTCCATTTTTTCCCAACCTCTCTCTAGAACAAGTCTCATCACAAAGATAACATTCATTACAATAATCTTCTAAACATTACTGCAAATCACAGCTAAGGCTAAGAGATACAGAAATGCGTACATACAAGATTATTTTAATACAAACTACTATCGACATACGAATGAAAACTGGCAGCCATGTGTGCTTGCTGCTGATCTTGGCTAGAATCTGGACAGACACTTCCCACAACATGTGAGAACAGCTGACCCTAGCGAAAGTTCACTGGCCAGAGTGCCCGCCGAAAGCATCAAAGGCAACGTCTTGAGCTAATCAGATCAATTAATAAATCAATCACTTGGCTCGGTGCATTCGATCAGCGGCTAAGCCAAGCCAGGGCAGTAAGCTTGATCACGCCGACAAATTACCATCTATGGAGGGCGAAGAAACGAACGAAACTGGCAAAACGAGGACTGGAGCACCATGCCAGAAACAGAAAGAGGGAGAGAGAAAGAAATGGCGGGAATCACATTCAGCACTTTTCTCGAGTCCACGCCGGAATTGCGTTAGTTGAACTATGCACATTAGGAAACCATTATGGCTGAGGTAAGAGGAAGTGACCAATGAACTGGGCTCACTATGTACATAATTTGGAAACATGAATCGGAAGTGTACGTCTTCCGCAAAGACTTCAATCAACTGTTAGGTAATCTCAATATCAGCAGGGAGCTTATATAGGGAAACGACAAGTTCATAATCTCCGTAGATTTAACACAAACCCAAAGAGCCAAAAATATCAAGTACTTCGCGGGTTTACTTAATACCTGTGAAAATAAATCCAGCTGCGCTTTAAATCTCCCCGAGCAGAAACTGTGGGCACAACATGGCCTTACTTGCAAGTTCACCGGCTTAAATTCCTATTGGCGGCTTTCTGACGACATGCTAGCACTTGTACGACGTAACATACCCATACGTTACTGCATGCCATTTTGCTCTACAAAACAATGTACTGGTACAGAAAGCAAAACCCTTTATTGATAGCACTGGTACGCACCCCTAATCTCTCCTGGCAAGCTGCATTGTTTTTGTCTGATGACACCTACTCTCATCGTGTTGTTTTTCAAGGAAAGCAAGATTTTTCTCTAACCCTCCGTCGACCCCCTCCCCTTTCCATTTCACCGCCCGTTTCTGCTTCACTTCTATTCTCTGTACATAATATTAATACTGATAAATTTATAGACAAAATCAATACCCAGCACACGTAGGTTTGAAATAAATGAAATCATCTTCATGAAAAACTGAGCAGATTTTCAGGAATCTTAAAGGCCATCTGGTGGTGCTAGCAGTGCGCGTGAATATTCAGGTAGATTTACTTTTTACTGCCTGTTGTTACTCTGATCAATACTGTCACCACGAAACTGTCAGCATCTCACGTAATTACTGATATTAGGTTCACAGTGGAATCAATCGATGTAAATTTTATCATTCATCGCCGCCTTATGCGTTTACCCCTCTCTTTGCTCTCCTCCCCCCTCCCTTTCCCCCGAGATTTCTTTTTATGATGTTTGAAGATACTCGTCTTTGACCCTGGAACACCAAGACTGTTTCTTCGCACTCGTTCTATTCTGTCCCTCTCATTCTTTATATCCCAGGAGACGAGACGGACGAAATGTCACATCTATAGCAAGCACTGCATATCAAGCAATGACAATTAGAACTAATCAAACAAAAGGAAAGACAGGCAAACACCTGCGCTCGCACATGACGCAGTCCAGCAAGTGACTATAATCTGGAAACAGCACGCTGCAGTGCATCAGTTCAGCATCAGTTCAGTTTACTGTGCTCACTCACTGTCCGTTTGATAAAATCCTGGGACTCTCTCAAGGTATGCGTGGGTCAAGATGAAGAGCAGGGTTAGGGCTAGAAGAGAGGTTAGGAGAGAGAAATAAAGTTTGCGTCTAGGTATTGTCTCCGGAGTTTCCCTGGAGTGCTTTTGCTTCCTTAACCCTGCTCCTAGCACTAACCCAAGTACATCTTAGAAGAGTCCCAAGACTATACCAAACAGACATTGAACACATGTAAGCGCGTAACAAGTGCTAGACGTGTAAGCGAATAACCAGTGCTAGCATATGTCTGAAATGCAGTACATCAGGCGATTTGCCACATGCTTAACATTAGAGTACGTATTGATTTCTCCCAATTTTTCAGACAGGACAGGACTGTGGGTAGAGCAGCAAACTGGAAAGATATCCATGGATGAATAAGTAATGGTTAAAAATAATAATAATAAAAGCAAACACCGAGTCAGCACATCCCGACAATTCGATAAAACGTGAGAACAGTACATGAAGAGTTTCACGCATTGCCCGCCTGACATTTACTAATCTGAAACCAGTCAATGCCTTTTAACAGAGCCCAGGGCACAAATCGGATGGGATGAGTCTTTTGAAACATGAAAAAAATCAATGCTGAAGGATACCCTAGCACAGCGGTAGAGTCCTCTTATAGATCACAGTCCACTTCAACGTAGTCTATTGCAGTCAGAACTATTCTACTTACACTTACAGAACATAATTGTACGCCCTCATGACGGAAACGCACGCCAATATATTCAACACTAAAGTCTGTATCTCTCGGCCGGAGCAAAAGAGGACAAGGGCATGGCGAAATAATGTTCAAAACTGACAAGACTGTGATGGCCTTTAAGTCATGGAATGGCATATAATGCATCGAACGGTGTTTAATGTTCCTGCTAGAATGCTGATGATTGACCATGAAGATAATTTTGCTCCCCTCTCAACATACGCACACTGGGTACTTTAAATGCAGAGATGAAAAGCTGAAAAACTACTCTCAAGATTTGCTTTATGATGCCATAAGGCAGACTGAATAGCCCTCATATGTCTTCAGAATACAATTAGAATTTCAACGATTTATTTTAAGCCTCTTCTTTGTTAATAGTATGGTGTCAAT
>JAWQUT010000283.1:689860-709025 GCA_033807755.1 Ellobium chinense
AACCCCGTCATCCTAAAAAGGGGAGAAAGAGGCCTTCAAGACCTCACTTCACAGCCTGACCTTTAATTATGTAAATTTACCTTCCACTTCCCACCCAAACTCTTTACCCCAAAATGTCAATCACGTATATGTGTTTTATGTAGAAGTTATCGAACGCCCTCGAAAATTACCGCCCTCTTAAAACATCAGGCTAGGCTTTTGCCTTTAAGGTGAATCGTCTAGTTCGTCTCCTGGATATAGTGACAAATCAATTTCATCCTACTCTGACCACAAATAGGCTCGACGTTCGCTCACAAATACCAGGCTAACGAACTTAGTCCTGCTTCAGGAACCAACTGAAGAGTTCTATTATTCTAAATTGGCAGATCAGTAAATTGGTGGATAGGGCTCACCGGCAGATGACCTTTTATTCTATGACGTACTTTCAGTATTTATTTGCACGTAACGGTCGACATGTGTGTGTGTGTTTTTTTTTTTAAAGAAATGCTATTACAGGACAAACTGCAGCAAACATATATGGCATTTAACGGTTGACATCATCCGACGGTTCAAAATGGTAAATCAGCAGTGCATAGAGCGCTAACGAAGCTTGACTGTTTGACCCTCTAACATGTCCAAAAACTAGTTGGGTAAAGGTGCTGACCCTTCACTAATATCTGAAACTGATATCTTGCTGACGGTGCGGTTTACTGGGGGGGAAAAAATCCTCTTGAACTCATGAACTCTGAACCCTTAGACAATCACTGTTTTACCCTTAAAATGTAAAAAAAAAAAGGCTCTTAAGAAAGTGTAGGTGTGTGAAGCCGTTCCGTATTGCTTAGAGGACGATTCTTTGATCTTGATTAGTATAACCTGAATCTTGGTCGCACGCTGCTGCGTTTATAAGTCATCACAGAACTTTGCTTTACGCTGGTTTACGCTTCAGAGATAAATGAGAAGAACATGCCAGTGGTAACGTTAATTCGGAGAGGCACTGACGATACTCATTGACGCTGTTTAACATTTTAAAACGTCATTATAATCAATGAACTGTTGCAGGCAATTCGATCGTGACACTTGGGAGAAGGAACTAAATATAACATCCGATAACAGTTACAACACTACCGTTCGTAACTGTACCCTCATTCAGAACAATCACTCGTCTTAAATTTACACAGTGAACACAGAGCCTGGGGGGTGCATGCGATTGCCAGCCAAGATAAAGTGAAGCAAAACACGTGAGATGGCCCGAATGACGAGGTTTCTTGCGTCACAGATACAAATCTAGCTCAGCAGCCAAACAGCGCATCGTTACATCCGACTTTCTCTTTTTCCACGGTCACTAGCATCTGATTACATGGGTAGATATTTGGTTGCGTATTTCACGAAATTCAGAAAGGGACAATTCAGGAGTCTTAGTACTGCACGCTTTTCACACAGCAATGTCCAGGCCCTGGGGCTACAGACTGAATTTTGGTACTCTGGTTGAAACTGAAAGAAGGCAGTAACCCGAATATTGACTGCGCTGAGAGTGACCCCACAATCTAGAGTGTTATATCAGGTGCAGGCGCAGCGCTTGGTGGAGAAAATAAAAATCTAAATAGCCTTACAAATTCTATATTTATCTTCATTGACAAACACAATATTATTTCGGACAATAGAAAGTAACTTTACTAATAAAACTATAAAATGGAGACAGATGGAATATGAATGAACTTTCCCAATGGCTCTAAAGTAATGGCTCAATGCGAGCATTACTTCCTCGACTTCCAAAATTGGCGAAGAAACTTAAAAGATGACGCAGAGAGCAGTGCTGTTTGCTTGTAAAATGAAAGAAAACTGATAATACCAAAGCGATTATTTGACTCATAAAGACAATCTGATGCCTCCAACCCACTGACCACCATAACTGTTAGTATCGCCAAATCGGAAGCGGCGAAATGACCAGTCGGTGTCCAAAGATAGTTCAAACGAAGCATAATGTATGGACCCTCTTAAGCTTACCTCTCGGCTATCACATTTCACTCGCCAAGGAAAAGACAAAGGAAACAAAGTTAGTGATAAATTCAATGATAAAGACGTGTCCAAAATTTGGTTCATTACCCTTTCCCCTCCTCTCCTAATACTTGGCTGCATAGACTGCATACGAGGATGTATCAAAAAGTTTGTGGCCTCTTCATCCAGAAGGCATAAACAAGGTAAAATCTTTCACCACAATGCATTGCAGTCTCGACTTCAATGCTCACTTACCCACCAATTTTCTAGCTCTGCTATTCCTTGACAGTAAAGAGAAGCGTCCTGACATCAAATACATCCATAGCACCAATAATGTCTCACGGATCTAGGGGAAACACAAAATACAAAATAAAACTCTGTTCCAATCTGGTGTTCTTTCGGCTTTTGAAAGTCAGAACAGTCAAATGGAGCCATGTTGGTTGAATTATGGGCATGAGAAGAATTCTGAATGCACAGAGAAGAGATTCGACCACTGCCACTTCAAGGAAGTGAAAGCATGCATTGTGTGAATGACTGCACAGAATCAGAACACAACTCCACTGTGTCTGCTGTGTATGGGACGGTATTTCTTCTGTCGTCCAAGACCATGCCATGAATGTCCTTCACATAATGTCAGCTGTTACATTTTCGAAGAGTCCACACCGTGGGTGAGCACTGATGGCATCAAAAGCCAACCCTCCCCCTCCCCACCCCCTTTTTTTTTTTTAATAGCCCGATAAGAAAGGGAACCATCCCCAAGTGTAAGAACCATACTCCTATCCATACCCTCAGCGCTATTCCCCACTTGTTCATGAAATCCTTAACGGCGGTTCAACATTACAACGGCTTAATTTTTCTTTAAATGCGCTCTCTCGTCTTATAATTATGAATCCAGCCATTTGTAAAGAAGAAAGTGTTTCATGACAAAACATTCAGTGTCACGATGGAAACGTGAAAACTGATGCATTCACTTTGTGTTCATTCATACTTTTCTGGCCGCGAACTTTTTGATACACCCTCGTACATGTCCAAGATTATGGGGTGACCACAGACATCTGATGGGGACACCACATCGGACAAGCAGACGAGGACTAATTTAGGCCCATCGCCTCTAGTTCCGTGACCGGGTTACGAGACCACTGGTAAACCCTGGGGATGTTTAGGTCTGAACTTATGTGGTTCTGCAAGCTAAGCGAAAGATTGACATAGATACAATGCGACATGGTTGCCTACAATATCATTTCGTTTTTTTGATAGCTTGCCTGTGGCTTGATGACCACGGAACACAGATGAGCGATCACTGCTTGTATTTATGACTGCTGCAGAGAAAGAGAGGAGCACGAGAAAGAGGAGGAAGAAAAAAAAAAGAGTCTGGACCCCCACAAAAAGCGTAGGTGGGATTTAAGACAGGCGCTCAGACAAAGGCACAAATTCTCTCTCAACGAAATGTGCCCCTTGAATTTGCACGCTCCATAAACAACGTGTTCTGCTTGTTTTTGGGAGACCACAACAGGGCCTGACTTTCCCACGACCAGATTCAGTGTTAAAAATAAAGTTTCATCCCACTGTTCTGGAATTTAATTGCACACGGATTGTGCCACTACACTCCATCCCTAGAAACTTCACGCACTCAAGCTTCTCACCTAAGAGACCCCCACCCCCTTTCCCTCCCTGCCAACCCCTGGCTCTGATTTTCTCTTTTCAAGAAGAAAATAAACCTGAGCACCCTCGACTGAATAAAATTCGGGAAATCGGAATAGGCAGAGAGGAGATCCTCACGCTGCTGCAGGACAGGATACCAGACAAGACCAATATCAGGCGTGTTTTGGAGTCGATGGGCAAACAGCTCACTGAATCGACCGGGAATGATCTGCAAAAACTACGACTGTCTGCTTCTACAGATGGTCCGCAGATGGTCAACAGGATAGAGTGTCTCGGTCAGGCTCGAAGTGTCGTGAGACCGTGACCGTGAAACACCTCTTCCCTTCCGATATCTGATGGGATCGGATTCTCTTGCTTCATAATGACGATGAACACAGATTTTCTTTTTTAAACGACCATCAGACTAAAAGCATAGCGAAGACCATTGCTCAGTGCTTTTCCACCTCTGAATCCTATGTGCGCGTCGTCAACAATCTTATACCAATTTCGCCTAGGTAATGCCACACTCGTGGTACAAGCTTAATAATAATAATAATACTAGAGAGCTTGCGCATTAATGATGGGATCTTTGCTACCACCGGCACTGCATCAGTGCTGAATGCATCCTTGGTAGCGTTCAACATACAGAGTGAATACAGTTCTTACGATGTTAAAATATCCCATTGTTGATGCATAAGCTCAATAATAATAATAATAATAATAATAATAACAACAACAACAACAACAACAAAGACTCGAGCAACATGCCATCGATCTCCCCATTATCCCTTGCTGTATGTGCTCTAACAGCGCTCATGTTACTGCCTCACCCACTTTATGCTATACTCTCTACCATGTACCCAAAGCTGCACACGCCTCATTGGAATCACTCGTATGGAGAGAACGAGCCCTATGGAAGTCTATACTCTTTCAGGCGTAAATGCTTCACAGGTAGCTGGAGGTTAGGAATGTCTACGTGCCTCCACAGGAAGGATGCGCAGGTGACGCCAAGAAAGCGCTAAAAGCAATCAAAAACTACAAACGAGCACAAAATAACTTGACACCTATCTGAAACCCTGCACTCTCTGGAACAGAAAAGAAGCAGAGAACAACCAAAAAAAAAACTCCTCCACCGCCCCCACCTCTTTGCCTTGTCTCCTCCTTTAAAGAGTGAGCGAAAGAAATCAACCCAAGGAAAGGAACTCATCTGCATGCACAGGCTGCTTGGCACGCAAACTGTAATAAACGCGTCAAAAAGATACATTAAGCTCATTTTCACGGTTATTATTTAAAAACTAAGGTGAAAAAAAGCAGTAAAGGGGAGGGAAGGGGGAGAGGAGGATCGGTTAAAATCTCGCTGTCTGCTATTACTGTCGATTTCAATGCAAAATTTCCCTGTCTTGTTTCCAAAGCTGATTTATGATTTCCTAGCCATTGGAAAGATACTGATTGTTGCTAAAGAAATCCGCTCTGGATGTTTATTTATACAACAACTAAAACAGCAGCAAACGATAGGATGGCAAGCAAAACGAAGATTTCTGATGTAAAAACAGTTCGCATGCCACTGTTCTTCCCTTCTTTCTTGTGGATATCAAGAGCGCCACCCCCCCCCNCCCCCTTTTTTTTTCTTTTCCTCACAATGTTAGCATTTTCCCTCCTAATACATTTTTCTTTATTTTCACCCTCACGGATACCTACCGAATCTGGCGTAAGTCGTGTTGGGAGAAAGCGAGAAACAGTGAGAGGGTGAAAGACTGAATGAGCGAATGTGTGTAAAAAAGAATCAGCTGAGGTTCTTAGCGCGTGGAAAATCTCATCATTTCCCATTCACTCTGTAATGTTTACAAACTGTCCCCCCCCCCCCCCCCCCCCCCNACCTCTCACACATACACATAAAAAAAAATAATGTCATTGACCTTTCTATGCCAGCTCCATCCATAAATTGAACAAGAACAGCCTCAAGACACATTCAAACATACACACTCTGTGATAACGAGATGGTATGCTCAGAATCCAAGGTTAACGACTACTAGCGTAGGTGTTGAGATTTTTACTCACTCTGCCCTGCCTGTTACACTACCATGGCACTGACTTCTAAAAACCGCAGGTAGATCTAAATACAAAAACAAAACAACAACGAACCTATTTAGCATCTTAGGTAGAAAGCATTACGTCCGATGGTCTTATCTTCAAAATAATCTAGATATACCTGAAGGCAAAACCGCTGGAAAGAGAGGGAGAGGTAGGTTGGGACGGGGGACGAGGGGGTGGGGGTTGAATTCAGTATGGTAGATTATGTGTATAAGAGTTCGTGATGTTATTGAACTACCCAATACCTGGTCCTGGAAAATGCTGTTGGTGCCAGAAGTTCAGTGGCCGCTCAGCTCTGTACATCTTCACGGTTTGCTTAAGTTAACACTTTGTTGTTACCTATCTAGCCATCGCTTCCATCGTCCACGTTTTACCAAGCATGTAAATAGCCAATGCTTCAACGCTTGTTTGTTTTCCCACATGTAATTTCAGTCGGGCGCCTCCGAGCAGACAGGTCGCGCACTTCTGTGACGTTAAAGAACAACAAAATTGGTGCGTGCTATAACCATCAACGTTTTAATGTCTGCTCCACTACCTTGGCAAATTCTTGGCTTGCCCCACAGGAAAATATGCGCTATACATTCTGAGGCTTCCCCAATGTGCCAATGTCCGCTCTAACACCAAAAAAATCTGAACTCTAAAAATCGTATCTTCATAACATTGCCTTCCCCTCTGCCGCCATACTTGCAACCGGCGGGAAGGGAAAAAGGACGTGTCAACAGTAGTAATAATCCGATGATTACACCTGACCTGTGATATTTCTCCTCGGTACTCAAAATGATTCCATTACAAAAATATAGGTTACTTGTCGCCACATTACGTCGGAGCGCAATTAATACTAGGCAACAGTTTCCCATAGACCTTACTGCTGCCTGCTTTTACTCGTTATAATAGGTGGTACTCTTGCACTGTAACCATTATAATAGTGCGGCAACGGTTTCAAGCTGAGCACTGACGGTACAAAGGTAACTGGGCCAAGGAAAACAACCGGAGGCCTAGTTGTCAAAGAGATTGACAATCGCTGAAGACGAGAGTTCTTATAATTCGGCCGCTGCTCAAGCCTTCTCTCTCTGTCAAAGTCCTTTCAGAAGTCACTCACTTAGGATGCCAATGATTACATCAGTAACAAGCGTTTTCACTCGGCCGTTATTGTAAGCTGCAGGGCATCCAGGGTCCCGACCGCGTCTCTGGCAGCTCTGACTCAACTACAGCATGCGTGGGTGACGTCATAATATATTATTTCGGGCACTGAGCTAAAGAATGACACGTCCGGGGCATTATTCTTGCTCAAAAACATTTTTTTTCATTAGACAGTCACATGCACGAAGTCTTACAGCAAGAGTTCTGATACTCGTCCGTGAGTAACCACAATGCTCTTTCTCCTCTCTCTCTCTCTCTCTCTCTCTCTCTCTGTCTGCCCACCCACACGTACACACTAAGATGCCTTGTCTCCCTAATGCATTATTACATTGAACGCAGTGAGTGCTTCTGACTGCACTCTGCCGGGGGTGCAATCAATCGTTAAACCTAATAATAGTTATATGAGCATGTAAAAAAAAGCAACTGTACATTCCCTTGAGGCCGGAAGAAACGCTTCCCATTCTCACTCCCATCTTGCTCCAGCAGTCACGTGTTCACAACATGCAAAATGCCAGCCTCGGGGTCAGTGTAAGAAGCTCAGTACGTTAATGAGGTTGGATGTAACGACTCATGTCGGAATGTATCATGATAGATCAACCAGTATGCCAAACAACCACGATGTGTCTAGTCAACGCAAATGCCACTGATACAGTCTAGCGCATTCTCGAGCTACTGTTCAATAGTCCGAATGTTAAAGTGCCAACAGAAATCAGCTCTCCGAAATTGTGCTGGGATCAATCTCATGTTACACCTTGTAAAAGAAACAATTCTGATCCTCTAATCCTCATTCTATGCCAGCAAATGAATGGTCTTAGAATACCGGATCAGATGTGAAACGTGGTCTGAGCGAGCGCGAATAGTCACAAACTCGGGGGCAGCAGGCATATCTTTGAGAGGATGGTGGACTTCTTGAAGGCTACATCCCTGACATTGTCAGTGCTGTACTGAAAGCTGAGTGAAGAAAGAAAGAAAGAAAGAAAGAAAGAAAGAAAGAAAGAAAGAAAGAAAGAAAAGAATGCATGATGTAAACTTTTCAAGACTTCATACGATGCCACAATGGGGCAAATGTATGATCATATTACTTATTCCTTATCAAATTTCATCAGAAAAGAATGCAAGAGAGCTAGCTTTGGCATATTACAACTCGGCTCGCCTACTGCTATACTGCCATCACGACGCTGTCCAACAAGAACCGGAGTGCCAAGTTCTTGACTTTGGTTTCAGTATATCATTTCGTTTCTGTCTTCACAGTGTTCGTTGTACAGTTTTTCTATTTTTTACTGTTTCTTGGCCATATCTTTGTCCTCCTCACACTTCTCTTTACTCAAACTTCCTAATATCTGCGATCGATTTCCACTTTTGGAAAAACAGATGTGACGCGGCTAATGGAAGCATGCTGTAATTCTTTACCTAGCCGCTCAAAATTTCAAGCAAATTCGTATCATACAATAGACGCCAGGAAGAAAAACGAAAACCTTATTAACAAATAATTTCATATTCATGACTCGTCAACAATATGTGCTCGTTACCCCACGCGTAGATTAACTGTAGGGCTCTTGGCAGGCAGGTGCCACAACCGCCACCCTTCCACCGACCAGAGAGAAAGGTCCTCGAAAATCTATAGCATTTGTGTGGAAGTCATGAAGTGTCTGAGGGCTGCTTTAGTAGAGTGTTTACTCTATGAACTTCTTTTTTTTTCTCCCCTTCCAGTGGTTGTGACCTCTCTACGACGGTTCATGCTGATTCCCGAGCGGTACCCGAAACAGGGTTACAGTGACATCGGTCGTATCTGCTCAGCCTTTCAAAACGAAAAACACCCGTGCAATCAAGCTGCTGTTACATAAAGTATTTATACAGACTACGTCATACTAGAGGACTGAAGCTGCCAACTATTCCGGCGTCTATGGGATTCCGCAGCTAATAAATGGGAAATGGGGTCGAATAAACAGCGAAAGACGCACTGCGTACCTCAGAGCCTTGTCAGATCTGACGTTTTTATGTCCACTAACGGTACTGAGAGTAGACGCCGGAGCTCGCAAAAGTAGGCGAGAAAGGATTCATTATAAAACATAACCAGCAAGTAAAACATTAACATTTACACTTATCGCCAGAGTGCACATTAACGATGAATGGAACAAGCATCGACTAACTCTTTTTTTATGACGCAGAATACTCTTTTCGGCTAAGTACGACGTTATTAAAGGTACAGTATTATATGGAAGAAAGAAAGAAAGAAAGAAAGAAAGAAAGAAAGAAAGAAAGAAAGAAAGAAAGAGAAAGAAAGAAAGAAAGAAAGAAAGAAAGAAAGAGAGAGCCCAGAGTGGTTGACAAGCTAACGGTAAATGGAATCGTGTGCGGCCGTCTCTCTCACAACCTCGTCAACGATTTCCCAGTAGGGTCTACAACACTTTGAAAAATGGCTCTAGAATTTTGTTTTTTCACTTGAGCTTGACAAGTTGGACCCAAAGGCAAACTCAGTGAAGCAGCCCCGGCGCCAGAACCTAATACAAAAAACAAACCTGACTACGAAAGCTTTGCTTTGCGTCATGCGCATCTCATTAATGAACTTGAGAGTATGCTGTCATGTGAATAACGAGAAATGCCTGTGGTGCTACTGTCATTGCTTGCTAGCTATGTAGGTCTTATTCAATCCCATCTTTATTCCTTTTGTTGCAAAGCAGCGTGCGCCACTGTACAGTGCGGTTGTTTACAATGGTAAGAAGGCGTTCGAACCAAACTTAAAAAAACAACAACAACCTACATGACATTCATTAGTCAGTATTTACCGATTTATTTTACAATTTCGAATAATACTGTCAAAAATCACGGCTTATTGATTACTGATCACTATCAGCTGCACATGCCAGTAACATGCTCTGTACTCCATAAGCCTGTTGCCTCGCGCAATACACCCTTGCATTAAGACAACACAAAAAATAAAATGACTCAGGCATAGGGCTGAGACTAGAGAAAGAATGGGTTAATGTCGGAAATTCGCATGTGTCTCCTAAGAAGAAGCTGGTATAAAACGAAAAGCAATGGTTGGCAAATAAGAGGGGTGCGATTACAAGCCACTAACTGTTGAGTATAATGCAGTGTTACCTCATGTACAAGAAAGACAGTCTCCAAATAGGGGTATCTAACCCTATGGGACGTTAAATACAGCCAAACAGATAAATAATGAGAACAAGCAAGCCACCCACAGCAATATACTTTGCCACAGCCGACTGGATGAGCTCATCCCAGCGCATGAGTACTGTATTGTAATCCCACTGGAATCTTATCTGGTCGTCAGGTTCGAATGGTCATCATTTCGCATGACATCGCGACTCAAGTGGGTTCTAAAGTTATTGTTAGAATCGTTAATAACTAGAGCATAGCTTCGCGTCTTGTGAGGATAACAATGGAACTATTGAAATGGACTTAACATGCTTCGGATACCACACGGACTTTTGCGCATGAGATGGCCGAAGTCACTGAAGTTCTAGAGCATCACAATCACGATCACGTGATCACTGAATGGGTACGCGCACACCATTCATACTAAGTATGAGTCACACTGACCGTAATGACTCCCATTTAGACAGGTCAAAGCGATTACAGGTGGACAAATTCGCGGAACTTCCCACTTTGCACTCTACAACTTTGTTACAGCTATTATGCGGACAGCCAAAAGGGAATGGGGGGAGGGGGGGCGGCTTGTAAGCACGCTGACAGGAACAAGTACGAGGCTAATACATCCGTTTCCCGGTGGCCCGAATACGCATTACGTCGGTGTGCATTGTTAACAAAGGAAACATCTGAGAATCGTACCAATCTAAAAGTACAGGTGGCTAGACACTTGTCATTTCGGCCGGCAGGGCTTTCCGTCCACAGAGCTAGCAATCCATTGATCGTCACTACGTAAGTTTACGATGCTAAGAAAAAGAAAAAAAGACCATGAGAAACGTTTGTTGTCGTTCACTGTATGTCCGCACCGGAAGCGTAATACCACGTCACTGTGACACAGTGACCTACATTCGAAACCGATGACGCTGATTTAATAACTTCATGCTGTGCAGTGTCACTGGAAGCTAAACGTAGTAATTGCGAGATGTGTGAGCGATATGGATGCGACATGGCGCCTAACAATATCAAAGGCATGAACTGAGAATGTACTTTTGGTTTTCTCGTTCTGCGAGTATCCACTGAGCTCTACAATCTGTGCGACCGAAACAGTACCAGGCATATTCCAACCATCATGAACAAACAGGACTGCAAAACTCATCTGTTGACCGGTCGTCAAAAATGATCACCTCAGTTTCTCAAGATGTCGCATACCAAAATCACTTACGTGATACATAACCAAAGCGATTGTCCATGGGAAAATGGAAACCTTCCTCATAATAATAATTGTTGCATACTGGATCTTCTAACGCAGGGATGACGTGAAAATCTTCCTTCCTGCAGTCTGGAATCTGGCACTGTACTTGAAAGGTAGGAATGATGAAACATGGGCGTCAAAGACATTTTTTCTTTTTTTACCAAAACAAACGTGTAGGACTTACCTTCCCTCAACATGCCCACGCTGAGGCACTTCTGAAATCTGCAGGCTTGGCATGCCTTTCGACGACGCTTTGTGATTTCACAGTCTCCACTTGCGGGACATGAGTATTCTATGTTGCCTGGGGAATGAAGAAAGAAACAGCATAAATTACACAACTGACAAAAGAACAATGGAGCAAAAATCATGCGACAAGACTATGCTGTTGGTATTCTGTGTGATGAACAAGAAAGACAGGAGATACTGCGCAAGGGGCTGGAGGGCGAAAGGGAGAATGCACAACACAATGATAAAAAGGGAATAGCAACCGGAACAAATGATTCGTCATTTGGGGTGCTATGCTGTTGAAAACAGCGTACAACTGAAGTACGTTTTGAGCTGAATATCTGCTTGAGCGCGCTCTGTAGTTGTGATCTGTACAGGCACCTGTTCATGTCAATCTGAATGGGCAAGAACCAGCCAATCTTACATTCTGGGGCATGGAGTATTGACCAGGCGGTGTGGAATTCCCTTTGTCAATGTTACCATCTGACCACTGGATCTGACCCAGTGTTGTTCTTGCCGCTTAACCATTTTTTTTTTGGACGAGCCCAAATTGTACCCACCAAATTCAAGTATGTTAATGTCGTTCCCTTTACCCCCAACATGCTCCAAACGACGCCAGCTTACGCTAGTATGACCTGGCATTACATTTATTGTTGTCAATGCTGAGTGCTGACCTTACCCGAAGGAAAAGTCCACGCTAACTACAAACCTCCTCGTAAGTTCAGAAACTACAGAAGAATCTTTCTAAGAGGACACAGCCATAAATGTCTGTGTTTCATTTCCCAAATATGCTGTGACTGTTTCCTTAAACATTGAAACTTGTATCACGCAGATATGACAGCAAATTTTCGGATGACAGTCCAAGGAATGGATCTTTAAATATACACTGAAGACTGGTAAGAAATGAACATGACATAGTTACACTCGAAGGTCACCTCTGGTGACCTAGTTCTAAGACCACATACATTTATATTTGGATCGCATTATAGTGATCAAGGCTAACCATAAACCACCAGGATTGCTTGTCTTGAAAAGCATTCAATGCTTACTAATTTAAGATGCAACGTCTTGTAACTCTTTCCTGGACAAAATGATTCCTTGACATTCCTTTCACCGGGCCTTCAAGACCGCAGGTTTTCTCCACGATTTCTCTTTATGGTTCGAGACCCTTTTCTACTGGAGATAATGAGGGGAGGGGAAAGGCGGCGAGGGCATGCGTGCGAAGAATGATATTCAAATACACCCGCGACCGGCATAAAGTTAGGGGTGTTATGACGGCTCGCTGGTGGAGGGGACGAAAACGAACGTCAAAATATCAATAGAGTTTAATAAAGCCATTAAAATAAAAAATTCACCTTCAGTTTCGTCGTTATCACTGAAGGGGTTGCTCAATACATACTCGCATAAAAATTATGATAATTGCAAATCAGGTGCACAGGTCAAAAACCTCCAACAGTTCCCAAACACATGAATCAGAAAAAAAAGTTCATATGTAACTCATTTCTTCAGCAATTCTAGCCATGACCTCTTTGTATGAATTTCAGTTCTATCCTAACCAACAGATCTGTTCTATCCTAACCAACAGGTCTGTCGCACTATAAAAACGCTTTGAACAGGTCTCTGGATAAAGCCATCAAAGCTGATCATAGTATCATCAAATAAGCAAAACTTGAAATAGATGACCACATGATAAGAGACCGGGTCATGGAACTCTAGGGGCAGGGTATTCACATTACAGCGATTTATTTTTACAAACATGACTATGCCTGACAGCCACAGAGACATCGAAGCTAGGTGGTCGCAAGACCTGTTTCGACTGTAGTAAAAATTTGCCACCCTGACATGGACAGTTATTGCACCTGTGACAAAACTGATCAACTGTTATGATAAAAGAAAACAACTAAAAAAAACCAGATTACCGTACATATTATCATTCATTGATGGAGGTAAACTTCTTTAGCTCAACTTGTGTCGATACATAATAAAATTAAGACTGCTGTCCTCAGGTGCAACATTGCTCCGCCAGGATCGTTTAGGCAAAATTCAACGAGTGCAATTAGACATGCATGTATCATAAGCGGAGCAACATTCAAAAGCCAGGTATGTCATCTCGGCAAAAGTTTGTCAACAGCGCAGTTGATGGCAAAACTCTGGGCGTATTGAGTTTCTTCAACGCGAGAGGCATGAAAATTAGCTCTCAGGGTAGATTCAGCTAAAAGAAGGTAAGAAAAATCGCTGTCATCTCACAACTGAGAGATAAAAGCTACGACATCAGCTGATGCACCGCGGAATCGGAAGCGTCCTAGCATCGACCATTTTCTTTTTCTTTTGCCCCAAAGGCGTAAATTTGGAAATCCGGCGATAGGTGTACAACATGCTCATTTGACGCTGGAGAGAAGCACAAAAGATGCTAATATATTAGTGTTTATGAAAGCTGCAATTATGCACTCGTCTCTTCAAATCTTCGCCCCCAACAATGTCTTTTTTACACTTTCGGTTGAGACTCCCTGCTTCGCTATAGATTGCGGCTGTTTGACATAGGACGATTTGAAAAACATGAAACGACTGTCAATCCTTGAGGCAGTTGCGCCCTGTATTTGATTTGATGCGGCAATGTATCTCCATGCGGGGTGTATTTAAATGGTACATTGCAGAACGACAATTCAAATAGAATCCGTACGCTGATGGAATTAGAAAAAAAGAAAAAATTGAAAGGACGGCCGCACTTAACTCATATTCTAATGTCTAGAAGTGTTCACCCATGCGTCTGTGATTAACGCTGTTACTGTAGCAAAGGGCTAAAGTAGACACGTATCTTATTGGTTTATGGTGAGATCAAAGCAAACTACCATAGTTGAATAATGCCGCTTGAAACTTTTTAAAAAAAAGGCGTTCCTTACTAAGATGGCTTTCCTTTTTCTTTTCCACTGCAGTATTTTGCTTCCACAGGAAGACCAAGGTCCAGATAATCCAAGCTCTACATAATGAATTTTATTAAGTGCAGTATGGCCAGTAGGTATGCAGAAAATTCAGACTAATCGAAAAACGCAGGGACCGAATAAAAGCATCCACATGACATCACATTATCCGGAGTTGTCAAGGGCAGATGCAACTGCTATCTCCACAGATGTGTTCAATAAAGAGGTGAACCTGGCTATGTCTGGAACTGTGATGTCAGAATTTGATATAATATCTGAGTCTGGTTCATAAATCTTGCTTGCTAAATAGAAAGAAAGGAGGAGCGCAGAAGACGAAGTGAAAGAAGAAGTTCGCAACACTGAATAAGCGTTATTGCTGTTCATAATATCTAAACCTTGATCTTTTCGTTTAATATGATCTGCGATTTAATAAAAAGATAACAAAATATATAAAAAGGATATAATATTCAAAATGGCAATGGCGGCGTGGAGAAACGCAGGTTTTACTACTCCTAGAGTCAATACACGAACGAAGGGAAGTGTCGATAAATGTGAAGTAGCGTCTGCATGGTAAGTAAATCTAAATTCATCGCTGCGCTGTTCCACTGCAGCAAGAACAGGTTGACGACCTGGATGTACGAACATGAATCGGGAATGCTGCACTGATAGGGCAAAAACCGTAACCTACATTATTAGACACATGATAAGATTTCAACGCTGTTTAAAGCGCGACCCTAAAACTAACATTCTCCACCAAAGACACTGATTTGGTACTGTGAAGAGATTTTTTAACCTCAGCTCAATGGAGCGATGCGATGTCGTGAGTTATTTTCCACGTTTTCTGCAGGTTACATACATTCCCTGAGTGCCGCGGCTGAGTTTCAAAAGGTGAGACAGTTGATGGTGCTTTTTCTTCACATACTCCGTTCCTATTTCCCCAAATGATTGTTGCATGAAATCTCAGCGCGGTCACAAAATCAATAGACAACAGAATAAATTGGGAAAAAGGACACCTTTATTCAACTTGTCTCATTTTTCTGATCACACTGTTACATTCCGAAAACTTGATGTCATGTGTCAAATACCAGATGATTTTATATCAATTTTCTTTGCCGTAACGTTTGAAGGGACAATAAACCAGCGATCTGCAGTATGAATTGTCTTACTCGTAAAATTCGCAATATTAGCGTTCCCCGGTGCGAACCAGGCGACTGGATGTAAATTAGTGAAGTGTCCCATCATGCATCTTCTCTCCTTTTATACCCCTGGCGGGTCTTTAAACCTTATAATAACGATTCGAGGGCATCAGAATTAACGATCACATCCTAATCATTAAACCGTACACGAGAAATGATAAGTTTAGATATCACTATTTTTTACACACAATCTGCTGCCATTTTACTCCGTGTTTCGATAAAACCTAACTGTGCCGCCTACTTTCAATTGGTGGCAAATGTTTGCATTTTATATTAGGTGAAGTTAAGGAAGCGTTTGTGCGAATTAGAGACTCATCAGAGGAGAGACAGGCGCAAACAGGTGCTGAAAAGTAGAAAATAAGTCTGTCAACCTTCCAATTTCGGTGATTGCTGTTATAGCAATTGTATTTTTACATAAGACGATTGATTTCATGCCTCCCGGATACTGAACATGTTCGAGGCATAACGTGGCAATTCCTGCTGAGAGGCGGTGGGAAGCGACCATGTATTGATTATTTCTTAACAGCGACTTGCCGCATCTCTCTGACTGATACATGTAGAGTAACGGCAAGGGAAAGATGAAACTAGATACAAACAGCCCATTACTTGAAGAAGAAAAAAAGGCCTGAAAAAATACGAATTACCAAGCATAAGAGAGGTTATCCTCAGCTGCATTACCACATCTTCTTCCCTCCCTTCCCTTCCCCTAACACACACACAAACAAACATAAAGACATTACACTTTCAGGCAAAAGAAAATCCCACATTAACTTTCGTTTCCTCTTGACGTTATCAATAAAGCAGACATAATTACTCAAGCTCGGCATCGGAGACGCCACCAGTCATGTTTTGGTATCGCAGAACTGCAATTTTTGAATGACAAGATATATTATAAGAAATACGACCGCATACCAACATAGATCTAGGGTAAAGATGGCACTGGCAGGCGAATGTGATTAGTAAATGGCCGGCTTTGTCTTTTTAGTGAATCTTTCATCAGTCCACTCCGCGGGAATCCATTAACAGAATCAACTTGATGGAGGTCCAGCCCGTGCCTCCCAAACTGTGTGAATGTTTGTGGACGTGCGCTGACGCCGCTAACATGGCGTGACTGGGAAAGCGAGCTGAAGACTGTATTGCGGCAACGAAGCTGAGTCCACGTCATTGTCGAAAAAGCCAAACTCACAGTTGTCTAAAGCAAGCTATTCTGCATTTCCCAGGAAGTTGCATGGGGTACCAAATAATATTTCCATACCATGACGATGGCGGACCTTTGACTCTACGTTCATCGAGGTGTTTGACAGAGATCCCTATGACACATTGCATCACAAAAACTTTCAGTATGTTGACAGTGTCTTTTAAATCAGAATCATTAGGACATGAGGACAGGACATTTATGCAGTGAATTAACTTTAAAGGAGGAATCTAAAACGCTTCATCAATGGCAATTACCATCATTATGTACTGATTACACCAACAATATACCCCCCCCCCNCCCCCATCCCCCAACGCCCACACGTGCTTTCAATTTTATTCAGGAACCTGATGTCCGACAGTGCCAGTCACTGCTGACAGCTCTCCAGTCTTGACGTAATAATACGGTGAGAAATTGTTTTGGCCTCTGCTATCAACGATGTCATGTGAGCCGCGCGTAAAACGAGATCAGTTATAAAATGATACGCAAAATGATGAACATGATCATGGATATATTATTTTTCTTAAAGTAGAGACACTCCCGCAGTCTGCAAACATCTTGACCGGCTCCGTCCCGCGCCGTTTTCGAACCAACCCAATAATTCCGTAACTCTGAGGAGCAATGCTGCGACCGCAGAAATCTCAGACAGCATTATTCTAATGCCCACTTCTCTTTTTACATCGTTTCTCGTCCAGTATCTCTGTTCAGATGAGCTCAGGTCGTTATATCCCAGCTGTAGTAAAAAACCCACGAAACCGATTACATGTCAATCTAGTCAGACATCCACGAGGAGGGACCATCATCGTTTAGCTGACAAAGCCCTTGTTTGACTGACAGACTTAATATCTTGACATACTTTGACAGAGAGCCTTAAAATGGAATTATTCTTGTTGCCGCTGCTTTATCGATGCTTAAATGATCAAAACATTCTTTATAAAGAGCTTAAACTTTCCACAACGTGTGCATGGTAAGCAATGTTATACCCCTTCCTTCACAGCTCCTCTTTTTTGGACAAAAATGGCAAAAGCACACGGTTATTACGTCTTACATACTAACCTGACAAAACTACTCTTACAACCATCTGTCAAATATCGCCAAAGCCGGTGTGGTCAGTGAACCCGGTGGCCTTTTGACATGCCAATTAGGCCGACTTTAACCTTTATTAGACTAGACCTGACACTGGCCTTCTTGTTTACAGGCGGTACGTCAAGACGACCTGACTGGCGCTACTTCTATGACAATGCCGTCAAAGCCAAAAGTGTCAACGACATTTATTTTCAGGGGGTTTCGTTTGCAAACTCCGCTGTCAAGTGAAAGAAGAACTGGTGGGTAATTTGAAATCGATAAGTGTATGAAGAAACAGGATGGCATGAAGTCCCTACTAATTTCACAGTAGTGTATAGCATTATCTTCCTTCTCCTTCCAACCACCTGGTAGTCACCTAACCTTGATGTACCCAACTGTTAAAACATACATAATTAAAAAGGCAATCAATTCCGCCTAACCGCAACTCCTCGCGAGCATGGAAAACGCTATGAATAAAAGAAGTTACATTACCCAGTAAGTTTTATTTTAAAAAATAGCGTTTCGTAATGTGGAAAATGGTGAAATTATCCGGATTGCAATTAAGCGGAGTCAACTGCAGTTATGCATGTGCACTTCTCTACCTATGTATTAAAAACGAGTAGACGTTGCCAAGTCTATTATTATTATTCTAAGCACACATAAGATGACACACACCTACATATGTCAACTCACTGCATTTTACAAAGTATTACCCCTAAATTATGAATGCGTCCTTACACCAGGCCACCGAGGTGTTTTTATTTTTGCCTGGGAGTATTTCAATCTTAGCTTGGCTGCTGTTTCCTGTTTCCTTATTAATTATGACATATCCTCCTCACCTTCCTGTGCACCGAGCCACACTTTAGACCTTTAGGCCTGGGCTACGATCCCGTCCATGCATCCTCATTCCATTCCTTCCTTTCGCTTTCAAATCAACGTATGATTATTTTTTATGTACACATCTGCATGATTATAGAAGATTTTCTTCGTCTTTAAATTTGAGCAAACTTTTTTTATTCGGAGAATATTTCCTCAATTATTCTACAGTATCTACATTTACTTACACTAAAATAGGTCGAGTTGTATCCTAGACAACTGCTTAACTATGCAGTATGCATTCAAAGGATCATGCACCTTCCCCATTTGTTTTTCCTTGGCTGTCACACTATCATCTATTTAACTCTAAAATTAACATATCTGGCGTATCCGCTTTGCTTCACGTCTAACAATAAAATAACAAACCCGGGCTCTTGTATCTTTTGTATGTCTAACACCGGGGCATGTTACCGCATCGTTATGGTTCATTATTAATTCATTAAAAAAAAAAGGTACGCACCCTTTTTCCGTCAACTCTTCA
>JAWQUT010000283.1:709049-719670 GCA_033807755.1 Ellobium chinense
CCCCCCCCCAAACCCGAAATACGGCTGTATCCTGGATTACATTGCTTTTGAGTTTTGCTATTTTCGACATGTTGCTGCAGTGGATGTATGCGGTGAGCCAGTCCGTGTAATGCACCGCATGATTATGTGCCAAGAATAGGAGTGGGTGTGAAAGAGGCTAGAACTGTGTACACTCATCACCTACTTGCAAGTGGCCTAAGTAGCCAGATCTATATTATAATGTCATACTGTGTATTATGTGCTGTCCCGTTGCCAATGTGTTTACTGTGTTGGTTGTTCGCCCAGTACCGCAGCTGAGGTCCCGGTGTCAGGATAAAAGACAACAGACAGAAAGCAAGGGTAGGATGGACGTCAAGCGATACTTTTGTAGACCTAAGTGTGCGATGTTGAAATGAATCCGGGGCTCGCTGGACAAACTAGACTTTGTTAGCAATCCGTCCAGACAAATTTCCCTTATCTCCCGTCTTCGATTTGTTTGCTGAATAGGATGGGAACACCACGCGTGATTGTGTACGTGGGCATGTAAGAAAATACACTTATGGCTAGAGGAAAAAAAAAAAAGACACGCAACAACACATACACTCATTAATCTATGACTCAACGTCAGTGAACCTCTACTGTATGATTTATGCGACACAAAGCTGAAGCAGTCGTTACTTGTCAGTCTTCACTTTGTAATCTGGAAAACTAGTAGTGGTGGGAACAACAAGGACATAAACCATGGTATGCGGATGGTGCGCTTTTTCCAGATGTTGTGAGGAGCATATTCGATAAGGCCTGAGAGGAAGAATACCAACAAACCTGGAGTTTTATTTTAGAAGACCGGATACTTCACTATTTCGATGTGCATAATAAAGGATCTCTTAATTAAAAAAAATAAAAATTCAGCAAATGTCCGCCAATGGCATGGCACAGAAAAGGTAATGGTCCCTTACAAAATCCAGCTGCCCAAAAGCAAACTCGGTCCATGCTATCTGCTAAAGAAACCTCAGACGCACCGCAACAAGGACACTGATTTCAAACATGACAACAGAAACCAAAAGCCCCCCTGAAACATGGAAAATGGTTTGCGTGCGCGTGTGGAAGACTTTGCGTGCATATGTGTAAGCGTGTGCGTTAGCTTTTTTTTTTTTTTTTTCCATTANTTTTTTTTTTTTTTGCTTCCATTAAAGGATATTAATCGACAGTGAGCACCGCTGTCTGACACTGTCTAGTGTGAATCTCCGCGGATGAATTCGCGTGGGAGCCTCTTGTCTATTGATTTGGGATCAGTGTCTCCTTGAGTCACTTCACTAATTCTCTTGGGCGAAGCAGTGATTCAGAACAAATCAAATCAATACCCAAATACATGTATATCTCACGACGGTCATTGTTAAGCCAACCAAACTAGTATAGAAGTGGAGGACTTAGACACTGACATAATTATTACATCCAAATAACGTCCATGGGTATCTGCAGAACATAGTATTACATAACAATTAATTAGATTTCAGCCATGAGTGTATAGGCCCGACAAAAAAAAAGAAAGAGGATTCATTTGCAACTCTTTCTTCTAGTGCCGAAAAATACAATCAGGATAATTATAATACTCTTGCCTTTTTATCAGAACCATTTGAGATAAGATTAATTACACGTGAAAAGTATAGCAAAGCGTTGGTGAGTAGCCTAAGTTGTACTTATAGTGATAGTTATGATCCTCGAGTCTCCAATGGCAAATATTAGTTATATTATTATATGCAAACTTAACCCTCTAGTGCCCAGCCCTATTTACAATGGCACAAAAAGTCCGAGCTCCAGTTTTTGGATCACTTCTGGGTCCACTATGTGGAACAGGCATCAAAATGATAATAATAATAATAATAATAATAATAATGCGGTTTATAAGTCTCATATCCAGACTAATGCCCGCTCATGCGACTTCACACTATTATGGTGGGGTGATGATCTTGGTTTGCTTTTTCTTTGTTCCACGAAATGTATCAGATCTGATACTCTGGGCACGAGAGGGTTAAGTGGTTCTGAGCAAACCGAAGCAAAATTTGCGCAGCATGTGACTTGTTTGTGCGTGGGATCCACCGAGATTAAAATCTATGCCAATCGCAGAAGTACACGCTAAAATAACAGCAATCTTCCTGTTCTCTCTTCCTCACTAATTTCCGCACAATTATTCCCTAAATTAGTGGCCTTGATTTTTGCCAGTTAAGGAACACAAAATACAACAACGGATTCCTAAATACACTGTAAATACTATTTCTGTGCGGGCATCGCTCTGAGTAAATATTTAAATGGATTAGATCTCTGCCAAGGCCAGGTAATTATGGAAACCACATCCGCACGGTCGCAAACCAATCGATCACTGTAATTCAAAATAAAGCGGCAGGTTGCTTAACCAAGCGTCTAAGCCGTCTTGCAACGCTAGTCAACGCCCCACCATCTTCTTTTCCGCATCACTGTCTTCACTGTCTGGAGTTTTTCTCTCCCCGTCCCTCTACTCACCTCTTCCGCTGACCCAATTACAATTCTATTATCTCTCTCTCAGAGCTGCATGAGCATTATTGTACACTGTCATCGTAAAATGTTTATGATGAGCTATGAGTTTTTCGCAAAAAAAAACAAAACCATACGCTGCGGAAACAAGTTCTATTTCTGGCACGTAACAGATAAAGGATTAACCTGGAATTAGCACTTCCTGGTTGACAAATGAACTGACCTTGTCAAGATAGCAGCAGTCTATGTCATAGCTGAATACAGCACACCTGATATCATTACGCACCATTCAGATTATTTAATTACACGCTGTCCATTAATACTCTTATTCTTAATCTGCAGAGGGATACACCAGGTAAATCTGGACGACAGCGTACTGTTCATGATATGCCTTCATCTACATGTGCGTGTGCGAGCAGGTGTTTGCGAGCCTGAATGCTTAAAGAGAGATGAAGGAGAAATGAAGAAGAAATGTCGAACATTTTGATTTTAACCCATGTACATCGCACCCAATCTACCAGCAGACTGTAAAACGCAACAAAGGCCGCAATGTACTGAATAACTAGGAAATTCGCTAATTAGCATGTCACAAGGAGTTCTGATGTCTCGTACAAATAATGGCTACCTAAATACAAAAAAAACTACCAAAAAACACCGCTGACCTCAAAACACAAGTGTTTGCTGATGCCCTTATGATAACGAATGCTATGTCATTTGACACTGTCTGGACACTTACAGATCTTGAAACTGACAGCCCCTTGATAAGCATGGTACAGATATCACTCAAAAGTAAGACAAAAACAGGGCTAAACACGTAAGCGCTCCATCCTTTATTTTTTCTCACTGATAAAGCAGTAAAACAAACAAGTTTAAAATCTAAGAACGCCCTAGTTCATGGAGACCCATTTGGGAGGAGATAAAATTTAAAAATACCATAAAGGGGCAAAAGAACGCTCAGTTTCAGAGTCTTACAGGAGGTCTTCAGTGTGCCTGCTGCAACCACTGATGCTGAGGACAAAATAAATTTGCTACAAGAAAACAACCAATGCACATCTATATGACGACAAGACGCAATGCCTAAATAACAAAGTCACTCCTACTAAACAGCCGAAAGGAGGCCCTTTCTCTATTTCGACTATACTAAATTCCATGCCAGGTATTTCTATTTTTTTATTTGAAAATGCTCCACTTCTGAAGAAACCCACTGAATATCACTTCACGTCTGTCTGAAATTTCAAAATTATACTTTAGCGGGTCAGTGCCTGGTGGCATTTCTGTTCAAATGTCAAATGCATGCACTTGTTTAGTATAGTAATTGCCATATTAGGATAAAAATTGGTTGGGTGCAGACAAACAGATGCTTGTTGCTATCTCTGGATGAAATACATTTGTTTTTTTTCATTTTCATGCTCTGAGGTCGCTCTTAAGAACTTTCGGTATGATCAAAAACCACTCTCTCTCTCTCTCTCTGACATTATGGATGAAGGGAGGTGATTAGAGGGTCCAGGTAAAGTCATTATGGTTGTTTCGCAATTGCATGAGGTATGCCAAACTTGCAAAACGCATATTCCAGAAGGGATCGTATGTTGCCCAGCATGACACTGCTTAAATCTCCCATCCGTGCACTGCAGCCGAGGCATAACTGCAAGTAAACAAAGACGACCGATGCAATCTTCCACGACAGCGTTTCTGGTTCTTCCTTCAGTGATCGACTTGAGGAGGCTGCTATTGCAATCTTCATTATGTTTTCCGAAAATAATTATGTAAGAGGGCTCGCAGAAGGTTCCCAAACTTCACTGATCATGTCTTCACACAGTTAACTCAGGTACTCAGTCTGCAGTGGGAGCAGCTTTATATCTGACTGAAGATGCTGAACGCGGCAGACAATGGCTGACCTGCAGATCTGCTTCAAATGAATAAACATGCGCAATCTGCCACGGCAGAAAAAGATGCATGTGCAAAATCTTTCATTTTCATTTATGCCTCCAGCCATGAAATGGCTGACAAAGAGCGTGTGCTGTACATGAAAGCACTTAACAGAACGACTGATTTCCACAAAAAAAAACGCTCAATGCGTCGGGAGACGTGAGGAAATGCGCCTCTCTGAAAGATCAAATCAACAAACGAGACCAACAGAGTGCTTATGATAATTACTCTAAGAAACATTCCTATGGCCCCGAGGCACATTTACCTACATCAGACTGTCTCCATCCTCCCCCCTCCCCTCCCCCCACAAACAAATTTCTTTCCCAACAAAAGCCTAGTCAGTTCTTCTCTGACGTTCCAAGCTGCAAAACTTCTGACTTTTGATTTTTTTTTCTTCTACAGATGGCTCGCCTCTAGAAAAGGTGATGCACGTGGTAAATAATGGGGGACGTAAGGATAAATAAATGTGGGTGTGCAGTGTCACGTGGGCGGCGCTCGCTGCACCACATGCCTTCCAAGAGGAGGACATCACAGACTCTTTTACACTCTCTCTCTCCAATTGAACATCCTTCTTCCTTTCCTCGAAAAAAAACCCAAAACAACCCCGATAAAGCAGTCATGAGAGAAACCATATCTGGATCGCCATCACATTGCAAGGGATAGTCAGTCGAAAAGAATTTCCATTTCATGAATGGAAGATCAAGCAGACATGATGCATCCTTCCCCACCCCATCCCTCCCCCCTCCCAAAATAAAACCTGTTGTTGGCGAGTTTTTACTGCAAATTTATGGACTACATGGATCAAATTTAGAAACTGACAGCCCAGTACTCCCTTGTTTTTCCTGCTACTGCTATTCTTAACTCAGCTCCATTTAAAAATAACACACAAGCCTTATATTACGACTTATGAGAGTGCGCTTGCATTTCTTTCAGGTCTGACCAATACATAACTCCAAACACAAGCTTCAGGTGACTGATAAGGTGTCACTGTCTTTCATAACTGGATACATCGTTACATCTCGCCAACAGGAAGCCGCTTTCGTCTAAATGGCCCTTGACACCATTGTCACTTCACAAGCGCCCGCGCTGATATTGCTGTGATTAATAACACACTGAAAAGTTTCCAAAGTTCTTTTTGTTGTTTTTTTTTTTTAATTTTAAAGGGTCACAGCCATCTTCAGCGCGTCACAAAGACTTGATTTATCTCCACTTCAAGGATCGTTAATAAAATTGCGCTCTTTACAGGCTAGAATTCTCACTGTATTTACCTTAAGATTACTGAAGTTAATGTAAATCACGTTAACTCTATTTTGAATATGATTAATGGATCTGAACTTTGAAAACTAGAAAGCTACTGACTTCCTGCTAATTTGTATTCTTTTGGACTTCTGCAATGCGGCTCCACTGCAGTTTGTTGAGTCTGACGCCAGATCTTCTTAAGACTTACGAAAATCTTCGCTAACATCCTCAAAACTGACATCGCAAATGAAAAACCGGCAATTTACACGCCGCTTTATGCCACAGATTCAACCGACCTTGGCTTGATGGCTACAAATAGGCATTCATCAAATTGACACAAGCTCATGGCATTATCTCATTAATGTTTCATGGAGCCATTCATATCCCACTCGAAACGGAATAAATTGCTACCATGATGGTATCTGTGGCAACCGCCGCATCAAAACAAAGCACATAAAGTAAAGTTTCCTTTTCGCACTGAGTATGCAATTAGATGTAACAGCGTCCTTCTAATCTATTTTGAAAAAAAAAAAGGTAATTGCACCTCAGGTCTCCCACCCTCAAGTCCCTCTCGCTGTCACAGAATCTTCTCCCATTCCTCTGTAGCTCTCAAGTGCAACGCTCTTGTCTATAGTCCCTTAGGCCTGCACAAATCTGCATTAAACACCAGACCCAAAACATCCAAGCCCCCCACCCCACCCCCCTTTTTTTTGGATAAAAAGAAAAACCGTCATACAGATGCGAAAAAAAAGGCTGATTACAACGCAGATTTTGGTAGATTATAGAGGAACTTTACCGAAGACATCACTATCTCGTCGACTTGCTACAGTAATTCGACTGATCCACTGATAATCTTTTTTTCGTTTACATGAATACTGACCGAACGCGGCTATTCAGTATATCGGAATAGATATCAGAACTTCCTTGCCTATACACTACTCCCCCAAAATCCAATCAATTGTATGTAATTCAAGGAAAATCAGGTCGGTCATTCCGTCTAAATCTCTCGCCCTCTACGGTAAGGCTCACAGACAAATCTATAAAAAGAGGAAGGGAGGTTTCTGCCCGATCTCACAATTTTAGTCTCTCGTTCTCTCACACTTCATTCGCAGCACTCAGGAAAAAAAAATATCGGAACGATTTCAGTTTATATTCTCGTCTGTCTCTCGTTCTATTCCTCCGCGAGACTGGTCTATGACTATATCGAACGGGCTTTGCATGAAAGCTTATTCCACCGAAGAGTTGGCTCCGTGCGCGTCCGTGCCTCCAGAAGGTCATCGACCGCTGCGGATAGCTGTTAGTCTTTCATCCACACCAGGTCGATGGATCGTTACATACAAGCCAGCCAGAGGGGAACGATCGTGGAAGAGCAAACAAACAAATAAGTGAATCGACTAACTCATCTCTTTTTTTTTTTTAATGTGTCTGTGTGTTTGAACTTTGGACATATAGCCCTGCTGTAGTCCCTTACCCCCCCCCCCCCCCCCCCCCCNCCCCAACCAAAACAAAATTGCCAAAACGATAGGCAATTGGCACGCTCTTTTTTCAACACTGTCAGAGAAAAAGTTAGCATTTCTCTCCCCCCCTTCCCCCAAAAAAACATCTTTCTCAAGCTTAAAGAAATTAAAAAACAAACTGAATCCTCGATTTATGTGAAACCATCCAAACATACAAAATTGAGCTGAAAACAACTTTTAGTTGTTTGAACTATTGAACTATGTGAAGCTGACAGTCCTCCGCCTAATCAGAATACTCCGGGAAAAAAAAAACAACTAAAATCTTGTGCTAACTTCATCCCTGCGTGAAAATGTAACAACATGTTACCACAAACCTGGATTATCACCCCCCCCTCCCCTTTTCCGTCTCCTACAACTGATACTCTAAGTTCACAATCTCGTCATCCAATTCAACACTGGCTGAAAACAAACTGATTTTGTACTGGTCTGCTCGCTCAGTTCTATTTCTTTAACATTAGCCTATCTTTGGCCCTTACCAAGTCAATGGATACTCATTACATGCATGGATTGGACGAAATTGATTTTTTTTTTTTTAACTTAAGTCAACATTCTAATGATGAATGAATCAAGAAAAACGGGGACAGTTTTTCTTTTTCCTTTCGTTTTCCTTTCTTCAGCGGTTCCTATTTCTTGACACTCCCTCTCCGCCTCCTATTCTTCCCTCGTTCGTCCTTTTTTTTTTTTTTTCACACCTCACAAGGACAACTGTACTTCAGCCTTGATTCACCACTTGGGTTTACATTATGAAGGACCGATTTACGCCTAGGCAAACATTTACCTGAGCACCTTACGCGAATTTCAGTGAAGGTCAGCTACTTTTATCTACACCTTTAGTGGGTCAATAGGTCAAAGGCCGCCTGTCATCGTCCCTGGATGCTTTACGTCAAACCCGACCTAAGAGCTATCGTGCTTTCGCTTCAGCTGATGGCCTGAACCTGACATGATAATATTCTGAGACTGGTAGAGTGTCTCTTCAGACTTCCAGACCTATACAATAACCTTTCAGTCTTACATTATTAAGGAAGGACGAGGCACTGCACTGAGTATTATGTTTACCGTACGTCTCCTGATGTTACATAATATGATTAATCGTCTCCTTTGATTATTATTCTATCCTTGACACCGTCACGAAATTCACATTCACGGGCACAAGTGTTAGAAATTCAATTGTTATTTTTTTTTTTTCCTTTCCAATCCAGAAGAGCAAAACACTCATCTCGCAGGTCCCTCGCATTTCCCCAATCGTTGAGAAGACCCCTTTTATCAGCTCGCGCAATGTTTGTATAGGAATGTCATCTCTGCATGTGTCGATATTATTTATGATGAAAACAACTGATTCCATTGCTGAAGGATTACAATGGCAGCCTATTTACGCAATGCCTACGTCAAACACAAAACACTTCATGATGCAATACCAGATATGCATGGCGGTAGTTCAGGTCTGGTATTATCTTTGAAGCACAGCACGGTAAGGACGTTGGCACCTTTTCAAATCTTCCTGTTGTTGGTTTTTTTTTTTTAGTTCGGTTCAATGTATGTCGGTTTCAATTTGTATGCTCCAGGGAATGCCTGTGACAAAGCCAATATAGAGTATGATATTCTTCTTCGGATTCTTCGACTTACGTGTATGTACTAAAAATTTAAACGAAAATGTGTAGTAAGGGACATGGATATACGTTTCACTATAATTTTAGTTTTTGACATATCTTCAATTGCTACGATGAAGACTTTGCCTTCAGGGTGCTATTTCTGAATTTCGCTATAAAAGAATCAGCACAGATTCAATCTTAATTAAGGTCTTATTAAGCCTGATTGTTTATACAAGTCTAAAAGACATGGCTTTAACCGAAAACATGGCATTCGTTATGAAATTCAGTTATTTTCCCTACCATCCACAACCTTCACCCTTCCATTCCCATACCCGATCTTTGTTTTTATCGTATATTCATCGTAATACCCATTCATCCCCTCCCAAAACAATCCAAACCTTACTGTCTTTAAGATATGAGTATGCCACTTATCCTGTTGTATTGGGTGGTATAGAAAAGAATGCATTCTGGAAAGCTTTCCAATGTATACTGGCTGGCAATAATCACTTGTGTTCGGAACTATTTCCCGAAAGCACGAAGCGTCAGTTAGCCTAGAGGCAGCTGTAAAGTCTGGTAACACCTCCCTGTCATGAACATGATCTGCATGCGTCACGACCATTTGACCGCACTGGCAACACTCCAAGATCACCAACTGAGCGGCACTATTCCCAAGTAGCCATCTACCGCTTGTTGAGAACGGGTACCGTCATGAACAATGAAACACGGCTAAACCTATAATGGTGCCGATCGACCTCGGTATTAGAGCCGTCAAAGACGTCTTTGCCTTATCTATGATACTTGTTGCATTCTGTAGTAATTACACCCTTCTCTAAGACCGTTGGCAGCCTGGAACGATACCGTTACTTGATATGACTAGCCGGGAGATCAGCTAACTGGCTCCAATTTCGGAGGTTTAAAATACAGGAAGTGAAGGGGCAAAGCTGGTGCGCCTTCCTTTACTGGCGTAGAGCCTTATAAAGACTTTGAGTCTTGAATTATTTTTTTTTTTAATATGAGTAGTGTGGGGAGACAGGTAAGATTCATACTGCTTGCAGTGGCTTCGGTCGGTATGTCTATTTGTAACTGGCTGCCTGCTCAAAATAAATCTGAATTCCACTCTAGACATTTCAACGCACATGTCTACCTTATTCATCAACCCAAATGTATATAATTTACCCCCGCGCGTTGCTGCTTGTGCTCCTGATTATGTAACTGACATCTTAATCTGACTGGCTTTTCACTAAATTCTCTGCTAAGTAAGATAATCCCACTGATATCTATAGCTAAGTGGCACATACCGCCTATCCATAATGTCACTGCCGGTGTTAATTCTTCAGTTATATAATTGCAACTGATCAAAAGGAACAGAAATAGGGTATAACGGTAAGATCCTACTACCCTTTATCGGATAACGCCACCATATTTCCCTGCACGACTGGCATCTTTTTTACGTTATGCCAACTTCAAACTGTTCTTATTTTGCTGGACCAAAGTGCATATCCTTTACTATCCTGTATCCATCTCGACAATCAAGAGTTTTAAAACAGACAAGAGGCAATACAATCTATGTATATCGAATTTCTAAAGACTTGGCGCTTCCAAATATCGAAAAAAAACAAAACCAACAACAACCAACAAACTAGTTTTGCTTTTACTGCTCCAGGATCTCCTGCTGATAAAGCATGTTTTAATTTTTCGACAGCAAGAAACTGTCATAAACTGAGCTTGACTATAAGTTTAATGCGACAATGAAATATTGCGAATGGATTATGAAATGTGCATGTTTATGATGACAACTTGTTGCAGCGTATAGAACACTGTCCCCACCCTATTTTGTGAGGGAAGCCTTTTTGTGTGTGTGTG
>JAWQUT010000283.1:719880-757229 GCA_033807755.1 Ellobium chinense
GGGGCAAGGGGGAGGGAGGAGAGTCTTTCAGCGGGGAGCAAAACGGTTTTTGGACACACTGAATATAATAAGGATGAAATGAATGCATAAAAACACATGCCTCTGTGTATGTGTGTGTGTGTGTGTGTAAGAGAGAGAGAGAGAGAGAGAGAGAGAGAGAGAAAAAGAGAGAGAGAGAGAGAGAGAGAGAGAGAGAGNNGAGAGAGAGAGAGAGAGAGAGTGAGAGAGAGAGAGAGAGAGAGTGAGAGAGAAGGAGAGACGGATATTAATTTCTGAGTGTGGCGGCTACATTCAATTTTATGTGTTGAAGTTTACATAATGTAAGCAATGTCATGGACATTATTTTTTTTTCTTTCATATTTTATGATTACAACGAATCAGACTATCAAATGATAATGTTTTCTGGTTTTAGCTTGACTTGCCTGGTTAGGTTCACGTTCGGTCAAAAGATAAAAATGATTGTATGAGTATAGGAGAAAGAGCGAGAGCCCATAAAGTGAACAGCGTTGAGCGCGGATACAACACACCACTTCTGTTGGTGTGTCACATAGCGACATATCGCATGACCGAGCGGTGTTAGATATCACTTTTAGAGCGGTTATCCAATTTTGTGATTTAATCCTTCGCCTTTGCCACGAGGCTTTAATTGGATAAAATTCTTTTCAATGCTGTCTTTCAAGAAATGAAAAAAAAAAAAAACAACGTTCAGAGCTAGCAACCGCGTCATCAGAGGCGGCCTGTAATAAGCCGTGGTGAAAATCGATCAGGGACTATCGGTGAATGGAAACTGCTGGCTCAGATCTTTGGCCTACGCTACGCACACTGGCCGTAAAAAAATGGTGCACATGTACCGGCTGCGGGGAGGAGGCGGAAGAAGGAAGAATTTGGGCTGGATCCGGGGAGGGGGGGGGAAGGAGGGGAAGAGGAGAGGGTAGGTAGAGGAGGAGGGTAGACAGAGGAGGAGGGATAGTCAAGGGTTAAAGGACTGTGTTCATGAAAGGCATACTGAGTCATCCCGTGCATTTACTCGGCATTTGAAAAAGTGTTGGACTTTGTATGTACTGATAATGAAAGATGAGAGAGACTAGGGATTAAAGAGGGAAAATTACTGACATAACAGGAGGCGTGACATGCGAACATTTAACGTTCTTCTCTGTATGTGTGTTGTGAGTGGTGGGNTTTTGGGGGGGGGGGAGAGAGAGAGAGAGAGAGAGAGAGAGAGAGATGAAGGGGAAGTAACAGAAACTCAAGGAAAAAACAATCTATGATATCACAGACACACACTGAACCTAGAGGGTGGGAGGAAGCGACAGAGCAAGAGAGAGAAGAATGTGTAAGAGTGAAAATGCACATAAAACACAGTATGTGACAGCCGGTAAGTGCCTTCACAAATAATTACAACGCCTCTGACAAGACAACTCCGCTCCTTGCATCGTAAAAATATTATTGCATTATCTGTATCCTGTACGGTTATTAAACATCACAATCAATAACCACTACGTAGGTCAATTACGACACAGCTCCCACGACTGAAATTGTACAACGTCTCGAGAACGTAGATCAATTACTGATACTGATACACTGATGGCGTGGCTAGGTTTCCTAGTACACTGCAACCGTGGCGACAGATGTAAATCAAACCAACGGACGTCTTTCTACGCCTACGCTATGAAAACGTATCAACGTGGTGTCCTGTGCCGTTAATTTCACAAAGGGTTTGCTTCCCAAGAGGCCCACATTTCCATTTCTTCCCGTTAATACGTCACGTCACCGGATTAGATGGTAAAATTGTGAGCCTAACTGCGCCTGGGGACGAGTCCGGCAAGTGTCGTCGCTTAGCTATGGAATTGAGTAAAAGTTCTTTCTAAATACAAATGCGTGTTCCATTGGAACAGCACGGTCTGCCTGAAACTTTCATATCATGGTGGAATTAAAATAGCTCTGTTCAATAATTAGGTGGAGATAACTTCCGCTATCGCCAGAAAGATGCCAAACCCGTGAATGCTGCTCCATGCTATCGAATTGAATGAAAGTTCTCAATTTCATTTAAAATTTAAAAAGAAAAATAAAACGAATATTCCACTGAACTGCACTGTCTGGTCTAAATTTCATATCTTGTTGGAGTTAGAATGTCTCTGTTCAATAATTAGGCGGAGATAAGTGACTTCCGCTATCGTGAGAATGACGCCGAAACCCAGCGAGCGCTGCTCCGTACTAAGTGCACCTCGACCATTAGCCAGTCGATTTTTACGCAAGGGATGGATAAATGGAAAGAAAAGCGACGACCAGAATCGATCAGTTAAGATGTAAATATAGAACCGGAGTGGATGCTTTGCGCCATGTAAGTGGGAACGCTTTCTCTGACAACAAGTCGATGCTGTCTAATCGATTATGTCTCGCACTCGATATTATTAGTAGTAATGATGGCTTGGTGTGAACTTTTGACGAGTAACATAATAATGTGTAGGAGGGATCTACACTGCACACTATCAATATATGTGTATGTGTGTGTGTGTGTGTGTGTGTGTGCGTGTGTGTGAAAGACAGAACAAGAGAGAGAAAGAGAGAGTCTGCCTATTTCTGTCTGTCTGTCTGTCTGTCTCTGTCCGTCCGTCTGTCTGTCCGTCCTTCTGAATCAGCAAAGGAGACTTCTGAAACTGTAGAAGTCCAACAACCAGCAGGGAAAATCCGAGTTGTCTCAGGCTAAATGGCAAGCTCTCATGAATGCTTGTGGGAATATTTAATCACTCGCTGGCTGGCTCCGTCAACTGCAGCCAATTAAAAACTGTTCATTGATCTCCATAAATCCCAGCATCACTTAACCGCAGTTGTGTCTGACACTCACTGAAAGGAAGTCTAAATTGGCAACGATCCCAACCTGTTTTTAGTATCAGTCCTCAGCAGAAGGGGAAAAAAAAAGCCATAGCTAATGTGCATCATTTTTATCTCTAACCCTCACGGCTGTGCTTCCACATCCACCTGACTTCAACACTACATTTCTCGCCGTGTATTGCGAAATACACAGATGCCTGAGAGAGAGGGAACGATGCCAGCCTCTGGGTGCCGGGGTCGCCGAAAGCAGGCCTTGGATCTACAGCCAAGCTTGAGCATCAATCAAACTAGCGAATCAATACAACGAGAATTTACCCCTCTTCCCTTGCCCGCTTTCCCCTTTTTGTCCCCGTCCTCTTCGGCTTGTTCTCTCTATTTCTGTGGCAATGACCGCAAGTTAAAATGAGCAAACGAAACGGCCCTAACGGAGTGTGCTGAATTTGGACCTTAGAGCATGGAAAATGTTTTTTCTACCATAAGTCCATAGCTAACTAGATCTATAAATAATGCACACATTGCTGATTACTGCTTTTCAGGATCCACTGCTTTGAATTGCTTGACGGACCTCCCAAAAACACATGTAGAGTTTAAATGAATCGTCAGATAAGGGAACTGTTTCCATATCAAATACATTTTGAAAAGCTACCAGATATCAAGATTTCGTGAATAATTCTCCAACGGCTGCAATACGCCCTGGAGGCAAGAAATTTCTGTTGTCTGCGATTTCGAAACCGGGCATAATATGAAACCTTGACAAGAACTTACTCCGCAATGTGCCTAACGAGACGGAAGAGAACCCAGATGCAAAAATCATCGTTGCATGTAGGTGGGGGTTACGCTGCTTACTTGCGTGAGATCCTGAACAACGAGTTTACGACGACGGGCATCGAGTATTTTTATGTTCAAGCGCTGTTAAACAGCTGACTAAATATGCTCTGAACAGTCAACAAAACTGGCAACTCCAGAAAGTTACTTCGCAGCTGATGGATATAGCGGAGCCTCCAATCATGGCTGCATGATCGCTGCAAAGATTCCAGCTTTGGAATGGAGCGACCTATTAGATCCAGGAAGAAGTGAGATGGTAACACATCCATCAAAACAAACTTAAGTGTTCCAGGATGGTTACACACGAAGGATGAGGGATGAAAGGTGCGACCTATTTCATAGGTAAACAACAGAGCGATTAGAAAACCCTGGTATTCAGTGCATGCAGCTGTCGTAGACTTGCGAATGGCAACAGTGAGAAGTTTCGCCTCTTCAAGATTACACGTTACACAAGAGCGCAGGAAAGCATCTAGAAGGTAGTGCACGAGATGGAGAGGCAACATACAGAGTCTTGCATAACCAGCTCCATTAAGACTCTTCTGGTATTGTTAATGTTACTTGCTCGAAGGGCTGGCTGCCTTCTTCCAAAAGATTTCTCGGCCTTGTTAATGATGTCTGCCATTAGTATGATCAAGCTGGTCAGCTGACCAGTGCTGAAAATATGGCCCACGAAGAACTTAAAAAATAATGTTTTGGAGAAGCAAAAACCGCAGTAGGTTTACATTTCCTCCAGCTAAATACTGATCTCAGCTTACATTTCTTATCTTTTACAACTAGCAGTCAACCGTCAACCATTCTCTAGCCCATTGGAGGCAGGGATGATATAAGAATTCTTTTTCTCTGCGCAACCATCTCTTCGGTAATTCGTTGCCGCTGTTCACGTTTACGGCACACTGAGTAAGACATTAACGAAAGGTTTTGCCAAATCTCATCATAAAAATCTAAGAACCAATTACGAAGGTGTAATCCCTCGCCTTTCCCGACTGTTTGAATGAGGTACACGTAATGACTGTGAAGTTTAATGAAGCATGCCCCTTATTTTTAAGTGTTCACTCAGAAATAGCACTAGAAGTAGGACACAACCAGCGTTTAAATATTCATACATCAAACATCAAATGACCTGACAGAGAGCTCCATGGTTATGGTCCGCAGTCGTCATGGTATAATGTATTTCAAAAACAGAAACAGTTCTGACAAAAGCATAAGAGGGTGTCAAAGATGCTCAAAAGAATATACATGTAATAGATCCGAAGCGGCGTGTGTGAAAGTTATAACTTTTTGTTTCCATACGATTAAGCAAGCTGTATACCAGCCAAGTCGTAACTTTTTTCACAGTGTGAACACTTCATCGTCAACGTGATTTGACCTGAAACATATGTCAAAACCCTATTCAAATCCATGTCGTATAAGTAATAAAAGGGAAATACTGTCTCAGTAAAGCAGACTAACGCTGCCGACTAAATCCGGTACCAGCATTTCGTCGTAGAAACCTTAAAAGGGAATAAACGGGCAATAATTGTAACTAAAAGAAATCTTTCAAATACCAGTAACGACATGGGGTAATCGTAAAACACGAATATAAATAGAAATGGAGGCAGGGCATATCAAACGATTACACATGCACTCAGCAAACTATGAATACAGAAGTGGTATTCAAATTAAAGAGTGTCAATGGTGAAACTCTTGTTGGTATACTGGCTCAAATCTAACAGCTTGATTCTGGATTACCATAATCCTTCCAGTCCGAATGGATCCGGCCTGTCTACTGGAATAAGCCAGATTTTCGAGGACAGCAGTCGACTCCGGGTGCAGACTCTATATTAGGGCGATGTTCAATCTACGTTCGCTTTCAAACCTGCAAACAGCTTACTAAATCAGCACCTCTTTACTCTCTTACTGGCACCAACAGCCGGAGGCAATCGCTCCTACGTCATCCACTATTCTTGTCCAAACAGCCTTCAACTCTTCCCCTTGTCTTACCTTATCATTATACCTTCCCATCCTGTTATCCTCCCACTTGACATACAAAAACCTTGTTGTGTATATTACTTCTTTGCCTAAATTACCTGAACCTGACTCAAGTTGGTGTAAAGGCAGGAAACCATAAGGCTGAGCCTAATCTTTGGATCTCTGGGCTTACCTAAAAATTTCATTTTTTTATCAGAATAGAGTCGTAAACGGCATCACATATTAAATAAGATGATGCGATTGCCGTTATGTTGATTTACACCAAAGAATATCTGGCATCGAACTTGATATATGATCTGCCTAGTTTTATATGTTATGCGCAGATCTGTTCTTCCCATTACCTTCCTCACATAAAATTCATTGGCACAGAGTTCGCCACCATTCTGTTATTTTCCGTATAAGTTGAGTTGGCATTCTGCTACCTGTATGATACTCTCTCAGACACGAGTTTCTTTCCATTCGCTTTGACAGCATAAGCCAACTTAGGCCAAACTGCAGAGTATGATACTTTTACTGATTAAATTTGAAACGAGCTCATTTAGGCTTATAGCTCCGTCAATCTCGTATCATCTTCCAAGTTTCTCCTGCCTGTACTTTTACAACATGGCAAGCCCTGATCTACCACGGCTCCTGTTTCTGGCTTCACCGCCTTACTGGCAGCCTTTCACAAAAAGTAGATCGCGGGGGTAAATATTTGTCTTAACAGCTGAAGCGTTTCTCACAATGAATCGTTGGTATGCACTGCACTGTACGATGTTTGACTGCAAGCTTATTATGAAGAGGAAAACACAAGGAGTGGCTAACAAAACTCATTAGATGAACAATGCGTGGCAACACTTTTCCTTTTCCTCCTCCTCCTCTCTCTCTCTCTCACTCTCTCTCTCTCTCTCTCCTTATCTATGCTACCAAAGGGCATCACCTTCGGCAATCGTCTCTGTATAGATCTAGGTCACTTTTACTAATCAATAGATCGCTTGGGACCAATTCAAACTCAGTGAACGGACGAAGCTGTTACGTTGGACAATACAATGTGTTCCACCCTAGGGCCTTGTGACCTAACCTTGTGCAAGTTCTTCAAAGAGCGACTCATTAAGCAAAAAGGACGATCGGAATCGGAGCCGCATACGATGGTCACTATTGGCACAGCCTGGCCATCGGAAGACGGGTTATTAACTGAGCGTGTACAATCCTCACCGACAAGTGAGTTATTTTTGCTGCTGGCGAAGTTACTTTCTAGGAAGAAACGCTCACTTGGTGAGTACCAGATAACGTCTCAGGTGCAAGTAATGATACGGTCTCATATCGCCTTAAGCTTTATTCCATTCATGCTCCTGAAAACATTTAAATACCTACTTCCTCCAAAGAGGTTTCTGTATTAATGTGTACTTGCGGCTGTTTGCCTATGAAGTGGGAAATCTGTCTTCGACCCCCAGCCGATGATGTGGCCGAGCCACCTTTCTTGAGGCCAGCCTAGGCAGTCATTACTTGCGATAAAGCTAGAGCCTGAGAGAGCCTAAGTAAACAATTAGTCCCAGTCTACCGAGTGCCAGTAAAAGCAGAAGAAGTCCTTGAATGCTAACAGACGCTAGCACTCACATGCCAATACTTCTTTTCATGTGAAAGTAGGGCACCATCAAAGATGCCCCCCAATCTATAGACAAGAAGCAAAACCTCTTATTTTCTTCTATTCTACCCTGTACACAGACAGAATACTGCTCTAATGCAAGAGGTTCCGGATTCAGGATTTACGATCGAAAAAGAATAAGACCATTTGCCCCGGGTTAAGATCTCAAGTAGCAAGAAATTATAAAATGATTACAGAAACTGATCCTGTTATTAAATACTAGTGATTACAAGACACGAATAAGAAAGGATATCACAATGGTAAGAGCTAGATCTATCACTCGTTAAAGTGAATGTGGATATTTTGATATTAAGTACCGAAGCACTCATTGCTAAGTACGACAACATGAACTTGTACACCTTATCGAAATTTATTCGCATAGTGGCTCATGTACTGATTTATAGTCTAGACTCAAAACAAACCACGAAAAGAACATAATCATTACGAAAAAAAACAACAACTACCTACGAAGAGTTACCATGATTAGAGTTACAATGTTGTAAAAAAGAACGACCGCAATAAGTACAACAATGTTATCGTACTCATTATAAATTATAGCAGGAGAAGGGGGATGCTGTAAACTCCTAACAGCCATTTACTGGTCCTCAGATCAACACAGGCTTGTTGTTTGCTCAGGGCCAGTAGTCCGCGAAGTTGATATATTGCTTACCTGATACCACTTTCGCTCCAGTCACAGAGTAAATTTCTTGCACTATTCGGTCAACCGCGTTCTACGCCATACATTTCCGACAATGTCCCTAATTTAAGCGAGGACTCATTAACCGCTGCGTCCCTCGTCCTTTCTAGAATGGACGCAGTGGAACTAGGTGTTACGAGATGTGGGACCATAATTCTGACTTGCAGCGTAGGAAAAAATTTAACGAACGACTGTGTTACATGTGGACTTAAAACAAATGAGGATTCACTCATATTGCTCTAGGCGTGTGAAACTAATAACTGTGGCAAATTTGTAAACACAGACAATTCCTCAATTGTACTGTACCCCCTGCCCTTTTTTTAATCTCGTTCTGCATTTTCCACTGACATGGATGACATGGATGCCAAGGAGGCCTTACAATCGGGAGACCCCACTTCTCCTAACTGGACAAACCGTGTGCAACACTGAGACCCAGACACTGTCCGTGTGTTCAGGTATTCGTTACTTTAGCCATAAGATCTGCCTTCGCATTCCCAGCTGAAGTGGGGCATTCATTTTCCACAACGGCCTTGAGACAGCGTCCACAATGTCACACGTGAACACCTGACCTACTTTATTACGCCATGGACATACATGAGTGATAATGTAACGTCCACTTCCCGTTGACCGTCACCGCAGCATAGATTAGGTTGTCGGATCACCCATTATTTACGGGAATGCCCACTGTCTACTGACTGGAAAAGTATTACATATCATTGAACGTTTCCGAATGTGTAAAGTTATGTCTGAGCTTGTAATGGGGTAAGTGGCGAGAATTAACTGTAAACACCAGACCATGGACCATTTCATTCTGTGGATGCCACTATACTAAAGCATGTAATACTTGAGTATCCCGGACGGACAAGAAAAGAGATGGCGAAATTGCCCACAAAAGTGGGATGACGGAACTAGCTGAGCCAGGAGTCCGCTTCGCTTTCCATTAGCATGATAAAGTTCCCTTGAAAATAGATCAACCGCGATGAATAATTGCGTTTAGAAATTCCCTCAGAAACGACTGAATAGCAGCGTGTCTTTACAAATCGCGTCTTTGACTCCTGAAAGGATCAGACGTCACTCCGGTTATTACATCTTCACGAAAAGCGTGCCCTCGTGAAGTAGAGCCCAAATCAAAATAAACAAACCTACGAACAATATATCAATTCGGGTGCAATAACAGTAAGAACGGCGCAAAAGAAAAAAAATACAAAACACCCGAGTTAAAGGGACTGCAGTATGAAAACTAAGTGGTGGGGGAAGGAGATGGCAGTGTCCTTTACAATCTAACATTATGAACATGGTGCTGCTGCTTGCTTAGTGCTGCCACTTGTACATGAAATATGATGTGCGGCCCTGACGGAGGCTTCTCAAACCAGCCAGATTACCGAATTTAGATAGTGCTGACACTTGATTCTAACTCCAACCCACTCACTGGCACTAAAACTTCCAAATTTAGAAATCTTGACCTCTGATCATAATTCTTGCAATATCACTATCATTTTCCTATCTATGACCTGAATACTTCAGTACTTTGCTGTGTGAACAAATTTCAGACTGTTCTTTTGCTTTGTAAGGGAAAAAAAAAAAAGATCCTTTCCTTGGATAAGGTTGTTACAATCTCAGCCAATCCCTCTACCAAGTAGGTGACACCATAAAGTAGCAATAAAAAAACCTTCCAAATAAGATCACTGTGATCATTTCGCCCTATTTTCAGAGGATGGTCTCCCGCGTAGAACACACACATTGACACCTGAACAGGCAAGCATAACAGAACTCTTCACTATTCTCCATCCATCTGCACTGTGACATAGTTCATCACATTTTCAAGGATGACCCTGATTAAAATGTACATAATGATCTGTCCTTTTCTTAAATGGTTGATTTGTCCTTTGCTGATTCTGAATGTGTGAGGTCATAATAAAGAAGATGAACAAGGCAGTTCAGAACAAATAGGACAGACAGACTTGAACCTTACCTTGAATGGTCCGTTTGAAAAATGCCTTGCATGCTTCGCAAGAGGACACTCCGTAGTGGTATCCGGATGCCACGTCACCACAGACCAGGCAAAGTCTTTTGGCTCCATCAGAGCCTTCTCCATTCTCTGAGTTGAAGGAGTTAAAGTCAATTTTAATATTGTCTAAGCTGCACGGGGATATATTACCGCTGTCAGCGCTGTCTCCTTGATAGGACCGGTCTGAGCCATAGTCATCATGAGAGGGATCATAGGCGAAAACGTCGCGTGGGAAACTGTCGTCGAGGTTGGGCTGTGAGCATCGCCCGAGGCCTAGAGGACTATTTGGCTCGCATTTGATGACAGTGTCTAGATCCATGCCAGCCCACAAGGTTCCTAGGCGGTAGGCTAAGCTACTGTCGTCGGCGTCCTGTGAAAGATGCAAAATAAAGATGTTTTGAATATATTGTTGGTGATGAAGAAAACAGATAAGAAGCCGCTGTTATTATCAACAGCAGCTGCATATGAAGGCAGTTGGATAAATCTGGGGATGATGAATGGACAAAGGGAATAGGACAAGTGCAACAAGTGTGCATGAGTGACATCGAATTGGAATCCACCACAATTTCACACATAGCCGGTTAAAAACCATGAACTACGCACATAAAATGATATAAGTTCCCAGTCCAGTTCAGAATCCAACTACTCACCAAATGATTTCAAAAAGTACAACCTGACCCTACTAAATGGTCATACAGGACTGCGCTGAGCAAAATGCTTCCTACCTGCAAGTGAAAGAACCTCTAGGAAGTTACCGCTTATCACACGTACTGTTTAAGATGTCCGTCCTGATTGATTGCATTGTGGCACTAATGCAGGGGCACTGACATTATTTGGTGCAACTAAGGTCACGTTAAAGGAGTAAATACAGTTTACTTCAATACACTTGTACTAATGTAGGTATTAGAAAAAAAAACAACAAACACGCTGTTTCCGGAGAATCTGATAAGCTTTCAAGGAGTTTCACTAAGAAAACCGTTAATAATGAATCCGTGCCAATGACCTGAGTGAAATTCGCGCGTAAACTGAAAGCGGACGTCAAACTCTTGGCAAGTCTGCGTCAGCATATCGAAGCTAGCCAAAATGTGCTGATTTTCATCTCCGTCTTCGGTGAACATGATCGAATTATCACGGGTTATTTCACTCACGCGTTCCAAGTCAAGACGATTACGTTAAGCTAGTGTCGTAAGCAGGCACAATGTTCTTAGGCACAAGGGATCGAATAGCCCTTACCGTTGGAGGAGAAACAGACCCTTGTACTCATCAACTCATTATTACTGAGATAACAGGTGATGGCCCTGGCAAAGCCCGGTTCTTCTGCGGATGATTACGCGTGCAGTTGTTGCCTGCCATGTTATTGTTGAGATGGCCGCGTCTGGTCAATTACCCTGAAAATACGCACTTTTATCGCATTGGTCGTGTGCCAGCATTCAGGAAATGCGTAAACATTTTCTCAACTGGTCAGTCCATTTTACCTAACATCCAGTACTGCACAAGCACAACTTACCTGAAACAAATCAGCAAGCAAGCTGGCTAAACTTTACATAATCAGAAGCCGGGCAAATCAAACAAATCTAAATTTAGATGTTTATACAGTTTCGTAGCAAAAAAATATAAGTTACCACTGCGCTAAACCTCGAATTAGGTACATGATTCACATTATAAGTTGTCAGTACGCAGTAAAAGCAACTTGGCAAATAATAAAAGAGACGAGAAAGACCACCCTTATACAATAATGCTCAGTCTTGCGGACCCCCCCTTCCATTCGGCTCTACTTGCTGTCTAGCATTACTAAGCTGATTACTGGGGGTACAGAAGTCCCTGGTAGAGGTGGTCTGGCAGCTGGCCAGCCTCATGCAAGGCAATGTGAGAGACTAATCATAAGGAATGTGGGGCACACCGGGGTTCCCTCTCCAACAAACATAATACAACTTCCAAGCTGCCTACAATACTCCGTCATGCTATACGGCTCTTCGATGGCAATACCATTCACCTATTATCACGGAAAGCCACATTGGTGCCGAAAGATAAGCTGAAAACAGGAGGGAGAAAACCTGCTCAACAAAGGCCAGTGGCCGGTGGGGTCCTGAACAATTACAGACTCTCACAATGCATGGAACTTGTGTTGGGGTGCGAGCGTTGACAGACTCCTTTCATCGGGATACATCTGGACCATCGCAAATTAATACTATGATACATCACTAACAAAAATAATTACACAAGAAAGACTGCTGACCAAACAAGCAATCAGACCTGTAAACAAACATTCTTAAAATAAATAAAAAAAAAACCCAAAACGCTAAGACTACCGAATCCATTCCCTCGGGGAAGACTATCAGATACTCCATGGTTATTACCGGGATGGCAGCTTTCCAGCTCAGTTATAAGCATAGCCACATCTTTTCGAAACCGATCTGGCGGAAGCTCCATATCAGCATGACCTTAAACACATATATATACTTCTAGCTGCATGTCAAACAGAATACTAAGCACTCTCAGCGGTAAATACCAACACCAGAAGCCTTTGCAGGTGGGACAAAATGAATCGTAGGGAGGACCAGGACCTCTGGTACTAATGTAAAAAGCATGTAAAGCCTTGAGACTTATGAAAAAAAAAAATTGAATGTTTTAAACAAAGGAAAGGTGACAACTTGAGAGACGCAGTCCTAACTCCGGATCATAGCGCGGGTTTTGTAACAAAAACAGTTTCAAACATCAGCGTCCATCCCCGCGCAATGATCTCTTGGCCCATAAGCTGTAAATAGCTACTATATACATGTATGTATATTATCTACATCGCGTCATAATTATTCCGGTTCTTATCACAAACCCCAAATCCAATAATACAAGCTGAGGAGTAGACGCGAAAATACACCACCAGAAACGACATCAAATTAATGGAATTCGGGTGGGCGACACCGGTATGGAAATTGGCAAAATGTAGCCCCTGTCAGGGAAAATAATGAATTTAAAACATCTGCCGCACATTTGTACCGGCCGGGCCTGTGATAGCAGTGCGCACCCAGACCATAAAACTACCAAACAAGGAGTCGCTAACCATACAGTGTCAGTTACTGTTACCACGCATAACAAACGAAGAAGCTGATAACCATGAAGGCACAGACGAATCTATAACCATGCAGTTACCAAACAAAGATTCGAAACCAACATAGTTACAAAACAGATTCAACCACCATCCGGTTAAGTCGATAGTCATACAGTTATTAAATATAAAACAAGAGTCGATTTTAAGCGTACAGGTATCAAAGTGTGGATAATTGCCCGTTTAATCTCATACTGAAGCAGTGCTGAAAAGAGCGACAACGTCCTTGACAAAGGCAAGCGTGGAAACGCTTACTCGGTAACACTTTGGCTTAGAGACGTTTTCGCACTCAATTTGTGAAGATGCACCGAGAGTTTAAGAGCTAATGAGGTCGTTTTAACTAAACAAGAAAAACCCAATATCTGCAAGTTTTCAAATTCTTCCGGGTTCGCAAGGATCAACTGTCACGCACTGTGTGCAGTTTTTACAGTGATAACTAATGATGAGAAAAAAACATCCTGACTCACCCCGTGACAGATTACGGATTTCGAAAAGTTTTTAAAAAAACAAAAGAAAGCAAATACCAGGTGTTCCATATCACTTTTTTCCCCCTGCAAATACGTCACGACTGCAAGACCACATTTCCTACACAGGCCACATGTTTTATGTTAATTCCCCCCCCCNACAAACCGACGTCTTGTTGCACCAACATTTACTTATGTTCAAACAGCATTTTTACGCTATCTCGGCGAAGGTATGACAATTCTGTCTACAAAAAAAAAAAGAAATGTTATTTGGTGGCTTATCTTTGAAGGCGATATGAAACAGTAATTAAAAAAAAAAATAAAAAAAACGCACAGAAACGTAAGGCATACGGTGACAATGCGCAGCTGTTGCTCATCCATTAATATAATACCCTGCTAAAAATATTACCCGAGTCAACAACAGCCTGCCCCGACTTATTATATCTTAATGCAGATTCCGCTTTACAGAATATGCGGAGCGGCTAGTGGCAGGAACGCTGAAGGACGTGCAATCTTATAAAAAATGCATATATCTGCGGCCGATTGGGAGCCAAATGGCGACATCTTTGACGAGAACCCGTAACAGTACACACACACAAAAAGGAGATCATTAAACTTTCTACATCTGTAGTAATTACACGTCCCTTGACTATACAGTATCGACAGTACCAGTAGTTTGGCACCACACATTATCGCCATTTTTACGTAAAACGTTGTAATCCACATGAAGATTAATGTTTAGAGAAAAATGCCATCGCACACAACCATTCCGCTGACTTAAAGAGAACACAATTCCTTATAAAAAGATGACAAACTCCTTACAAAAAACACGGGAGCCCCTACATAAATTTTGAAACGGAACGGCTTAAAATTTTGCCCAAATTGAAACGAATATATTATAATTGCATTAAATTTGACCTAATTTGCGGAATACAACCCTCTTAGGTCAACACGGGTGGTATCAAACAATTTGCTGATGGGCATTACTGGTATCGGAAGGAAATTTGACGAGAATGCGAAACGGCTACCCGTCCAATGTCCATCCATTCACAGCACCATAATAAATTACCAACCAGAAAATGTATACAGTAGAACCTCGATAATAAATATTCCTTTGGCGCAGAGAGAAAGTGCATGCTTCATTGAGATATACAAAATATCGTAGTCGTCAATCTCAATAATGAAATGGCAGTGGAATAATCAGTTCGTATGTGAAGTTCATAATTAATAACAAATTAAATATACTTATTAAATGAGTAGGCCTACTCAATACTGAGGTTCCACTTTATAGTACACAAATCGCTAAGTGCAGGTAAACTTTAAGCAAATGATAAAAATAATAATAAAACTTGGTGAACTGCATTGAAAACAAAATAACGAAAGAGCATAACGCAAAAGAATAACCAGAAAAAAAATCTACTCCCTTACCATATTGAAGTAATCAATCTTGCCGGTTTGAATTGGGAATTGCTCTCCGTAAGATGGAGAACAATTATCGATGGGGTGTGAAGCAAACAGGGTGAAAATTTGAATAAAATCAGAAGTAATCCAAATAGAAGTGGAACTCAAGGATGGCTTGTTGGCAGACGTGCGAGGTCTACAAGCCACTCAAACTTCCAGGCCAAGCTTTAAGGTTATGACATCCGCTGTGTGATGAACCAATGGCACTCAGCGTGGACAAACTTTGGCAACGAAAACTTCAATGAGTTCGCAGAGTCTGTATCGCTGCAAAAACCTTGGTTGGCAAAGAAAGCGAGAACTGTGCAAGGATGATATAGGCAGTAAGTGCGACACTAGGACGGGGGACAACGGATGCCTTTTTCTACACCTGTGATTTCTTCTCTCTCGTCTAGCTGATAGCGTCAGAGGAAGACAGCTGATTGCGGTGCGCACTATGCAAATACTGGCCAACTACAGGACAAACTGGATGCGTCTATGAAGGAGCTGTCAGATGGCAAAGAGACGTGAGATTCTATTCCGAGCAGACAGCGCCAATATATGCAATGCAATATCGCTGAGATTTCAAATTAAAGGCACTGCAAAATTAAAATAATAATAAAAAAAAAGGTCTTTCCGATTCAGCAAAGACTGGTCTTCGTTTAACCTGGACCAAGACAGGCACTCGCCAGTTTCCTCAATGCACGTTAGAAAATGCTGCAAAATATACAGCAGAGAGTGAGACAACACTCTGTCCTCCTCTCACGGTGACTGCTCGCCGGACTAACTTCAGGTGTCGACACGAGCCAGTTTTGTTTGGGTGCTGAGAACTTTAAGCGCGACAAAACACTGGTGGTTTTCTCCACAATACTTTCACTATCTACCCACTTCCACCATCCGTCTATCCCCTACCCATCCCGACACGTGATACGTTAAGGTTCAATTACCTTCACACCAGTAACCCACGCCTCCCCAAATACGTCATAGTCCATGTATAGCCCACCCTAATTATTCTCTTCCTCTCCTTTCATTCATCAAAGCACAAACTTTTCCACAAGCCCCTTTCCCTTGAACATTCAGCAACTCCTGCCCCCCCCCCCCCCCCCCCCCNCCCCACCATCTCGTTCTATTCGGCTCATTCCGTGGGCCACATACCCAAATCTGCGACCCCTATCCTTCTCCCTCTCTCTCCACCCCTAAACACTTGTATTCAAAACGAACAAAATTGAAACATCATCACTACTCTAAACCCCTCCTCCACGAGCGGACGTCGTTGCGCAAATCCCCTCCCCCCACCACAGACGAGGGTCACTGAAGTGTGGCATTAGGTAAAATCCGTGTAGGAAAAAAAAAGCTCTGCGGAAAGTATACTGCTATGAAAAAGTGAAAAACACTGACTTTTTAGTACCTAGTGTCGGTGGTGCCGTCTATATGACCCGGGTTACTAGCCAGATGATGCGCCGAAGTTGGATAAAATACGCTATAAGCACACTGCCATTGTTCCCTACAAGCTTGCTGTGATTTGTTGGCTCTAGCTATTGGTCAGTTGTACAACTTCTTTGCCATTCAGCAACATATCGCAGTATTCAGCAACATATCGCAGTATTCAGCAACATATCGCAGTATGCAGTGCTATAAACTCAAATAAGGCAGCATAAAAGCACTTGGTTTTCAGCCAAACCTGAAGTGCTTCCAAACAGAAGCAAGGAGCACACAGACTAAAAAGCACATCTCAAAAGAACAGTACCCTCGTGGTACATGGGACTGAACTCACAATTACATGTGTAGTCAGTCTATGACAAAGTAGTTTCTGGTTTAAAGCACTGCCATGGGCTAACGAGTCCCATGGGAATGTGGCCATGCGCATCTCGTCTAATACGGCTGTCCATCACGAAGAGGTACTAGGAGTGGTCAACTGACATTAGCATTAAAAAGTAATCTGATAAGACTAATTCATGCATAATTAAACAGAGGTACACTCAAATCAGTCACGGCATACATATTAAAGGCTGGTTTCCAACTGTAGCAAATGGTGCCCAAAACGATATGCACACAATCAACTTGTCACTGATGGTCACGAAAGGGAACGTCAGTAGAGGGACCAAACTGGTTAGTCCATTCGAGACTAAAGATGAAATTAGAAAGATAATCAAATTAATGAAATACACAGGACAGCCCACACTGGCTGCTCGTGATAGTCTCTGGGTACGGTTGACTGCACAAGGAAGGGCATAGACTTGAAAATACAACCCGACGCAGTCATTTATTTTGAGCAGTATTCAGAATACAAGAAGGTCCATAAATATACCGAGTGCAGCAGAGTAGAAGGTGGTGGCTAAAGTCTAAGTGATTTATGATCATATCCAGCGAGCAGAAAGAGGTTCACGCAAGACTCGCAAGTGTCGTTACAAAGTGAGACTCTTCACCTGGCGACAACGAAGAGAGATGTAGGGGTGGATGTCTTTTTTTTGTCCCCCTAACCAGCTTGTGTGTGTTCGTGTGAAGATTTTGTGTTTGTCGAATTAAGCTTAAAAGAACGCTTCAACGACTTTTACTGCTCTATATTTCCTTGTGAATGAAACCGGATTTTACTCAACTGAAGTGCGTAATCTCCAACTTTAAGGGTCAATCTAGTTCTTACCACTCTTGAAATATATAAATGAGCAGATAACCAGCCACAGCAAGATGAGCAAAATGCTTATCAGTCCCTACTCTTTCCCTTCTCCACCCAATTCTTTGATCACTTATTTCTCAGGTCTGGGAGGAAACTGCTGACAGGAACAATGACAGTACTCACCATAAACCTCTGAATAAAATCAATAACAGCGAGCCGGGATGATTCCAATTAATCCAGTGAATTCCTTATCAAGCAATCTCTTGGAAAAGAAGAAATATCAAACCTCACAATTAAATGGGTCGGAATCAATACAGTTACACCACAGTGATAAACCGGCCTCGAATTGAGCGCACGTTGGATGCTCACAATAATATATTCCTTTTACAGCAATATCTAGGAAAAGAAGAACTATATTATTCCACAAGTAACAACACCCGTGTCACTACTGTTGTACCACTGTGATAACCCTGCCTCGAACTGAGCGCACGCTGGATGCTCACCTCAGCTCTCTCAAATGTGCGAGTATGGGAAAAGTAATCTTGTCAAAACAAACTCCACAACAAGGCAACATTTCAGTTCTCACCTCCCTCTAAGAGAGCGATGGTGCCGCGGCCCGCAATACCAATATCACTGGGCATTGATCACTGCTGTTTCTGCTGCTGCGGAGTGATGGCCAGCTAGCTCCACGTAGATTAGCAGAGAGCTCGCGAGCCCTTCTGAAAAAACAGATCCTTTCCCCATCAGCCCATTACTACCATCTCCCCCTCCTCACCCCCACCACAACTCATTTTTTTTTTTTACTTTTGAGAAAGGGGCCGGCAGGGTATAGGGGATACTGCATCTGTTTCGAAGGAGTACGCGAGAGACTCGTCGACATTTCAACAGCTGCAACTGTCGACCAGTCCTGGCACTCACCATTACTTCACAATCTTAAGGTAGGTAAAATCAGAGAAGGCAAGCGCAAATACTTCGGTCGACAGAAGAGAAAACAGGAAAACCCAGGGTATCTACCTTTTATATATGTAACTCAGGAAAGAAAAGAGACTTCAAACTATGTCACCAACTGTTCTAGATTTTTGAAATTTTTTTATGGCAACATCTCATGTGACGAACGACTCAACTATGATAACTGGCTGAAAACAAAAAGAAAAAAAACTACTTTTAAAGATATCAGCTATTCCCCGTTATCAAATCTGCGGATTTCCTCCTTTTCCCCCACACCCCTTAAGAAAAACACACACTAAAAAAATCACTCCCTTGCATATCGGAAAAGGCTCCGTTGGCTTGCGACAGCAAAATTTACCGACTGAGGTAAGTTAAATTTACATACATATTATCAGTATGACTTCCTGATTTTCAAATCAAATTTTCAGAAAGACAAGAAAAACTGCTATATTCTCAATCCGTATATCATATCAGGTTTCACGATTCTGTCATCTTTATGAGAAGCACTGCTGAATCATTAATGCCATTACAACGCTTTACTACACTTAGAAATTACGCAGCTCATAATAAATATATGCATGTCTGCCAGCTCTATCTATTATTAAAGCCAATGTTTTTAAAATAGTCTAAAGTGCTGACCAGCACATTTGTGAGTACACTTACAATGATAACTTGCTCATATCAAGTTTCCTTGAATCTCAGGTGCCCAGATGAGTTTGCTTGATGAAAATGCACAGCAGGTGTTTAACTGGGGTAATAAAATAATTCTTGCTGATACATGTGCCCTTTACACAGCAAGGCCTGTTTATATGTGCAAAGTGCAAAAAAAACCAGCTATGCCTTATCTTCTTCTGAAGACAGAATGCCAAAAATGCCTAGAAATTTATATCTTTTAAGATGTCAGTATTCAATATTTTTCAACACCAAAGAGAAAAAATACACTTCCCTCTGCAGGTGAAAAGTTATTTCTACCTGCCTACTTGAATACTTCAAATTCGTTGATAACAAAACCCTGATACTGATATCGTTGCGCAAGATACAATTTCAGCAAGGACGATTTTGTAGACATCAGTGTTCAGATTAAAACTGCTAAAATAATTTCTCAAAAAAAGTGTGATCTTTTTTTTCCATAACATAAAATCAGATCCACTATGCCTTATGTTGACTACACATAGCATGGGAAAAAGCATGGCAAGGTTAGGTCAAAGGCTTAACCCAAGCATGACTATCTGTTTTTAAATATCTACGACCATATGAATACCTGTCCTAAAGCATAACAATATTTGTTAAAATAAAATAGCTTTCAGATGGTTTTGTTCCCAAGGCAAGCCATTCACTAACAAACAGTTAAACTGTTAGTTAAAGAGCCAGCATTCAAAACTATACATTACATGGACATGTTCGAGCAATAGGAAACTTACTGGTAGGTAACATGAAGAAATGGATAGATCTAGTGTGAAATAAAAATCATCATATTACCACAATACATTGTACTGTATTTTATTCCTCTATGTAATAGAAGGCTCATCCTTCTTGTTTGACTATCCAGCAATTTTCTTCTAATACATAAAAAGCAAATCTAAAGCCAATATTATGTAAACCAAACTTGTTGCCAGAGAAAAAATGTTCAACTTCTTCACATCAAGAGGCAGAGTAATGAACTCATGCAGACCTTCCTTCCAAGACAGTTCTAGGCCTACATTCCGGTTTGAGATAACATAAAAGGTCATCTGATGCAATATGTGTGCTTCTATGTCACAGCTGAAATTTCCAATATGCCTTTTTTAAGCACTTCTTAATGACTAACTGTAACTGTAAAGATATGACAAGAGATAAATATAGCATGTTAGACACTAGACAGACAATGGTGCCTGATAATTCAGCATGGAAATATGCTGATTCACATCATCCCAAAGTTCTAAAAATTTAATGTCTAGATTCTATGATGCACACTTCCAAAACAATCAGAACAAGAGCAGACGGGAGAAAAAAACGCAACAATGTACTTCGACACACAGGAATTTCATCATGTCACTTATTAACACCCAAAGAAAATGCTACAGAACTGATATTTACCTAATGAACTGAAGTACATATGGTACAAAGGAATTAGGAATTAAGCTTTGACCCAAAGAACAAGAGAAAATTATCACAGGTATACCCTAATACATAGGTAGGTCAGCAGCAGAACCCTGTCACATGCCCATTTGTTACCTGATCAGTTACTGTTATGATGTAAAATGCCCCACTAAGTGTGGGCAGATAGTGCCTACAAAAATGTGATCACTCATGTAAATAATTTGCAAGGGAAATGGCAACATTAAAAGCTCTCACCATCTGGTTACTACTTTAAAAGGTAGATCTGCTCTATTATGAATGCAAACTGGGTTTGCAAAACCACAAGGAGATATAAGTGACCAACAAACCAGCAGACTGTGTATAGTTTATTAGTATTAGACTTGTGTTTTACAAATAATGGGAACGATTACAATGGTGTTATATCACACACCTCTGTTGCTGTCTTAATCGTTCAATTCAAATTGAATGGATTAACTGACCACTTTAATATCTGAGGAGATTTCTGTATAATTATAAAGTTAATAAAGATAACAGTTCACAACAGCAATACACTAAGAAGATCAAGTTCCAGAAATGTCTTTTGTCTGGCTCTGTTTTAAACCATCTTGGCCTCAGCTGAAATACATATTTCCGCTATCCCAACTTCGTGCAAACGTTAGCTTAATTTTGTCTCTTTGTATCATTTGTTGGCTAAATCAAAGCCATTCTGTTCATTGTACTTTATCTGCTCTTGTCAATTTGCAGCAAAAGCCAGCTAAGGAAAATTTAAGTTCATAAAGAATTAATATTACAACAAAGAGAACAAGGCTAAAAAGATTGGGTCTGCTGTTAACAGACAATGACGAGGTCTGTATTTACAGTTAAAACTGTTCCAGGAATCAGCCAAAGCAATCATGTTATATGCTTAATACACAGACTCAACATTGTTTAAACTCATTTTCAAACAACCAAGCATGGAAATATTTAGAGCAATCATGAACAAAATAATAAAAGTACATTAAATGAATATACAGGAATAGACCTGGATCTGGAATGTCACAGAATGGTGCCAACCTGGAACTTCAAGGAGCCCAAAAACTATCGTCAAGGATTCATGTCTTTATATACCTACTAGCAAGGTCTCTGTTTTGGCCACTGTGATTTGTTTGGTATCATACTTGTGTTTCTACTTTAGTGTTTCAAAGTGCCTTCAAGGAAACTTAGTGCACTCATGTAGAATGAACCTTCTCAGTGCAAGGCTGAGGAAAAGTATAAGTTGACCTGAGGGAGGTTAGCTAGCATACCTGGTACTGGCAGGCATAATATATAGATTAGTAATAAAGTAGAGAATATTTTCCTAAAATTCATCCACAAACCCCCTGTTTTCAGATAAGATAGTGTATCAAGTACTTACATAGATCTTTAGTAAGTAATGCAAACAATAACATTGCTGATATTACTGATATTATTATGTTCCCACTTATGTTATTGTTATTGATATTGTCTTTATCATAACAAAATGTGCTTTCTGTCACACAATATTAAGGACATGTATCACTATCAGTCACAAAAGTTCTGACAAATAATTCTAAAGGAGAAAAATATACAGTATAAAATAACTGTAATAAAAACATGATTCAGTTGCAGATGAGGGTACACAAAATATTTTTTCCAAAGATCAGGTCATTAGGATGCTTTTTGCTCTTATGTTGTATTCGTATTTGATTTTAACAGATTTTTGTCCTTCAGTCATTTTTCCATGAAATTTAATGAAAGAGACATGATTTTTAGCTGAAATTCATTCTAAGCTAAGAGTGAAAATCCAAACTTTTTGATAGAACTGTTATCAGAAAGAACCCTATAACAGTGCTGAAAAAGAACATTTACTCTCCAAATGAAACATTCACCTGCAATGAAAATAAGCTGGTGTTCAAATTCAATCCTACCACTATTATGGCAGAACAATGAGTGGATCTGTAATCTACAAACCTGAAACTGACTCAACATTAAGATGCTTTCTTTAGAAGCCAGGATCTTTACCGAGATAATGAAAACAGATTGGAATTAATTACAGGGCATGAAATCAAAGAGTGCAGAGAAATTAGCAGAAACAGGACACAGGGTAAATAACTGGAGATGTGAATCTGGAATCTTCATCAGTGGAAAAACTGTTATTGGCCCTATTAAATTAATTACGCCCTGAAGCTGCAACTCTCAGCTCTCATCTCAAACATAGTTATTGACTTATTGTTAACTGTTATATTTTTTTGCATCTTCACACTCTGTGTCCGGATATATAATTTCCTACTTCTCGCCTATTCAAACCTTGATAGCACTCAATTTCCCCCTCCCCCACCTCACTAGTCTCTTTTCTTCTTTTATCCACATGAAAATAGTTCTATCATAGCACCATGAGGGTTATATTAATAATATACTTCTATGTAATAAGAATTTGAGTTTCACACTAAACAAATGCTGCATGGCGTAATTCTAGTTGAGCAGTTCTTGGTTAAAAGTTAGGAATAGGGTTAGAGAAGAAAAAGCACTCTTGGGGCAGTCTAAACACATCATTATCTATTCTAAACACTATCTCTTGTGCCTTCTTACTCAATCTTGAAATGATGTTCTAGAAAAAGCTAAAATAAAGCTTTCCACGTTAATAACTTGATCGACCATGGCCTCCACATGGCTAAAAAAATAGTCGCCTACTTTTTATTTACTTCACAGCAATTTTCCAATCATGTTTCTTTATCAATAATTATAGCACTCCTCAGCCATGCACATATTCAAGCCTAACTCTACTGAGAACATGGCACATGACATCCATTGGCTTTAGTTGATCTGTCTTTGAAAAGGTGAATTAATAAATATAGCCTACCTTCAGGCAGGTGGGACAGTCCTAGGATACTATTTACTACATGCCCATTCCATCCCCAACCTTCCTTTCTAACCCACAAAAAGGAATGGATCTGCACATTTTTCAGCACTCTTCTTCCTGGTCTGGCACTCAGTCACAACCCCTACAGAACCGAAACTCAAACTCCACTTCCCCATCGCCTCCCTTTCTCACACCCCTCCCCTTTGCCTTTAGTTACGACTTTTTTTTTGGACGTATGGTTTGATCCCACTCCATCCAAATTTGGGCCAAAATTCATTTATTTTATTCATTGGCTTTTAAGACTAGATAGTCTAGATGTTTTGTCGAGAGAGCAGGTCAATGGGTCTCTGACATATGAAAATGGGGCGGGTATGTGTATTATTTGGCACTTATAAAATAATCCATAGAACTAGAAGTAAGTAGAAGGCTACTTTTAGCGATTCCAGAGTCCATTGGGTTCCGGGGCAGTTCAGTGAACCCAGAATCAGAGTGCATTCAGTTCACAGCTCTTACTAACTTACACGAAAATCCACTCAGAAATATGAGCATTATGTAGAGATAGTTTCGGAGTGTTCTTAACGTTATTCTTGTAACCAAACGTCTGTTGAAAATTTGTTATTTATTTCACAAACGATGGCTACCGGTCATCGTGAAAAACTATATCCTGTTGCATCCAACTAAAGAAAAATTTCATTGGTGTGCATCTGACAAGCCTCTTCCCTTAGGCCAATCAGAGCGTTCAGTACAGTTCATCATAACGGCCTTGACATCGTCAGCTGGCAAGTCAACAAATTTCCACACGTGGAGAAACAAATCAAATAAATAATGTTGAAAAACAGAATGATGGAAAGAAAAAAGAGTACTTACAGTGAATAAAAATAACGCTAAATTCGGTTTTGCTGTTCGAAAATCCGTGTGTTAATGGCGGCAGAAGAAACAGTCAAACCCACAGAGCCTGTGATAAAACGCGCCGCTTCGTTGCATCAGCTTTCCGACTTCCCCAGTCGAGTCGGGTCCGCGTGGCGAATTGTGGGCTTTTGCGCATGTGTGATAACCGTAAAACCGGGTCGTCTAGGCCTAGTCTGGCTCACATGTGCTACCTTGCCCTGCCGATTTAAGAGAACGAGCTTTCGGTACTCACAAAAAATTAGTGATAATTATAGGGCAAAACAGTATTCTGAAAGGAAAATTAAACAGAGGGGAGGAAATCTGCATCAAAGCAGTCAAAATTGTAGATTCTTACCTACTAACTGACATGTTCGACTAACTGTATAATAGGCTATTGGGAGTGGAGAAACCAAGAAATAAAAAGGCCATTTTAAAAGCAGAGTTATGTTAATGAATGATAAAATAATTTGCTTTCTGATGCAAAGTTATGCTGTTAAAACAAGTAGAGCTATCGCCGGACACACACACACACACACACACAGACACACACACACACACACACACAAACAAACACACACACACACACACACACACACAAACACACACACACACACACAAACACATACATACATATATGAATATACTTTGCTCCCACAACCAGTAAAACAATGGACATCATGTAAACATCGATGTAAGTTCTCCAGTAAAACTTGCCAGTTTAACTCGCCCATTCACCATTAGCTTGTATAATTATATCAAACTATTTCATCTTCACTGTCTTTTTATTGAAGTTCTTTTTTGTCATGAGGACAGGAGATGAATTTACTGACAGCAGATGAAACTAGAAATACTGAAGGAAAAGAAATATAGCCTACTGATAAGGATGAACACAAAAAGTCTGATAGAAACAAAAAATAGAGACTCCTCGACAGAACACACTTTTGAAACAATATCCTTATAGAGAAACTGGACTGTTTTCTGCACTTGTTATTGTCCTGTACTTGACAGCCTTACTTAATTTCTAATGAGAAGAAATGCGTGTCTTTAGTTCCCAGTGAATTCCAATGATTTTAGGAGGCAGCGCAATCCATGGGAAGTGTACGCCATTTACATTAGCTACGCTGGAAATTATTTAAATCAGTTGCAAGTGAGATCCTAATGCAGGCCTTCTGGGCAAGATAATTTATGGCAGCGCATCCGTTGCCCGAAGTCCATTAGTAGCTACAGGAATCCCTTCTTGCGTCATTAAACATCCTATTACAACAAATTCCAAGGTTTTGTTTCTTTTTTCCTACTCTCACGAAAAGGTAAAGCGAATGGCGTCATTGGCTGCTGGCATACGCACGTAATGCACGGGAGCCCCGCTTGCTGACGTACGCGCGCGTGAGTACCTGTTCATGCAGTCAAAAAGGGAAGTGCTGCCTGCTTCATCTACTCGCTGACGAAGGTAGAGCACATACCAGAGTATTTTTAGAAACACAATAGACGTATTAGAAACCAGGTTAGGGCTCACCGTGTCGCTCTGGTATTTCAAGGTACATTATGTTTACATAAACCTAGTCTAGTCGATTCACAGATAATGCATCTGATAAAGTTGATGCAACTCCAACAGTCCCTCTTCGTCCCCCTTCCCCGCTTTTTTTGTTTTCTGTGTACCAGTAACACTTCCTCCTGAATGTTTTCTTCCTTACTTTTTCACATTTCTTTACTCTTCATTCTGCTGATCGTCTCCCTCCTTCTCCCCTGCTGCAACTTATACAACTCTCGATATGATGTTGTGAGAGGAAAAACGTCCAGCCACTCCAAGTCTATCAACATTGAACAAGAGCGGATCCCGATCACTCGAAGACTGTATTAACACCAAGTCTTTTAGAAATGATCTGCGTCTTACAGTCTACATTGGTAAAGCAACCAAATTCACAATGGCAAAAAAATATATGACCGGCAGCAATCCATGTATAATCCTACATGGCGCCTTCAAGTTTGTGGTCAAGAGGAATGCTGCTGAGAAATGAATTCTCTGGTGTGGAGCTGGGTTGGGATTGATACAAGTGATTAGGACCTAAATATAATTATTAATGTAAATTGACTGATTTTGTAATCAGGTCTGAGTTTGCTACGAGCAGTTCAATAGTGTTCTCATGTTTGCATAGGCTTTGAAGATAGCATAGGCTGGAACCATAAACAAAGACATTTAATACGGTTCTGCATTGTACGAAGTTTGGGGTGTTCTTAAGAAGTAAAGACGACTGTAATGATGTTCCCAGTGCAAGGATGTTCCCAGTGCAAGGATGTTTACTATCACACCGTATTTTGTTGCCACATGAAGACCTCACTTCATTTCATTAGCCATAGTGCAGTTTCATAGATAGTAGGCCTATTTGTGCCCCGGGCATCTTTATTTTCAGGACCAGCTGCAAGAGGGTACATAAGGCAATATGCTAAAGTTTGTCTTCACCTTTGATAATTCACGATGGAAGAACTGAAATTATTTAGTAAAAAAAGTGGCCGGCAGTTATCAACATATTATTTATTTTGATGGGAAAGTCATTCAGGTGTACCCGACCGTAAACGTTCCCACAAATTATCGCGTGTTGTGTGAGTGTCTAAGCATCTGGAAAAAAAGTTTGTATGGCATAAAAATATGGCACATGCATGTTAAATTGCATCTTAATGTATCATAACAGGGGAAATGAAATTAAATTATTGCCAAGTATTTTTTTCCTTTCTTCTTCTTCTAATTTTTTTTTTCTTAAATGGTATCTAAACCGAAACTTAATTCCCGAAGACTTTCCACAGAAATTCTCCACTCTCACGCCCTTGGTTTCTGCGGGTCACAGAGATCCTCCACTGAAATCAATATCAGCGTCTGGTGTAGGGGTCTTCAATTTGGCTACTGGTCGTCGGTATCAAATTCTTACACTGCCAGTGTTGACAAATATGTAAGTGATTATAAAAAAAACGACGTAAGAAATTGTCAAGGTTATGTAGGAAGATTAAAGAGTAAACGTTAGAGGCTCTCAGGCACTCTCAATCTCGACCAAGTAGATGGCTAAAATGGGATGGGGATGAGGTCGATATATTACATGAGTAATATTATAGAGCTGAGCCATGTTGTGTAAATTTTAGTAGTGAGGGTCGTTGTAATGGAAATGTTAATGTGTTGCTTGACTTGAGGAAGACAGGAAAAAATGAGTAAGTGACCTCCGTAGGTTGTTCTTGATGAGCAGGAAAAGCTTGTGGTTTTTGGACGTCGTAAATTAACAGGTCCTATGCCTTGCACTTCAAGGTATTTCAGTTACCAAATCGAAGCCTAGATGTACCGTATGTCCATGTGCCTTCATTATAGTAAGCAACCAAAAAGCACTCATGTTAGGTCATTCCATTTGCACACAGGTAGTCACACAGGGATTAATTGTTGGCCGTCGTGATGACGTAAGCCACAACCAACTGCTCTGATAAGGGCAGAGAGTCGCTCAAACTTCCTGTTTCTTAGATTCGTTTCCTGTGGCAAACAAAGCTGTCGCGAAACTGACCGAAACGCTTTTACTCGAAACGGTACATTCATCTGTAAGAAATGTTCTTTGGGCTAAATATAGTTTGACCACCAGAGAGCTGAATTAGAAGTTCATTAGGTTAAACTACACAACTACGGGGTTCATGGTATGACCAGGCTCGGTAGTTTGTCAGTTACTCATTCGTAATTTTTTTGAGATGTTTCCTTGAAGTCACATAGTAAGTTAATAACAATGGCCGTCTGCCTGGACTTCTAAGGCGTCTGTCAAAAGATGCGTAATCCATAATCTGTTTGTTTAAACCGAAGGCCTAAATTCGAAGAACAATCGAGAATAGTATTGACAGTTTTGGTCTTATAACATCCAGTAGTGCACGGATAACAGTTCACAAATAACTATTGACATGCAACCAGGATTTCCAAGTGTCTGCAGATGAAACGTTATGGCGCTTGCAGAAAAGCTGGTTTACCCATTACCGTTATAAATAGGCCTGTAAGAGACCCTAGAGTGCAGCTGATGACACGACCTAACCAGATTACACTCCAGTTAGATTCTAAAGGCAGATAAGGTTTCAGGCTTCAAGAGTTAATGAGTTAACTGCCTCGCTTACTTAACAGCTATCTATAACCCGAACATGCCACGAGCTAGACCAGTTCCCAGTGAAAAACGAGTCAGACTTATTAGTTCAATTCATTAGATATTAAAAGTGTATGCGCCCCTGAAATATTGTCATGTACAGTATCAGTAGTAGCTGGCAGAAGGGTATGAAAGTTCTGATAGTCCTACAAAAACAGACATTTGGCCAGGGGGAGGAGGAAAATTGGGATTTAGATTTTGAAGACTTAGATAGATTCAAATATTTTTGTAGACTCGGAGTTTTGCCATGCAACTGTAAACTGTTTGGTTGTTGCTAAGTGGGTAAGGTTACCCTGTTTACTGTGTGATCCTAGGTAGTTCTCAAAATCAATACGGCTTGGGGTATATAACTGTGTGTCAAAATTTGGAGAAAGAATTTTAGCCCGGGATAAATCAGTATTACAAATGTGTACAGCCAACAGTTACAGTAGAAAAAAGAAAACAAAACCATTAGCGTTTTCATACCTATATGGCGCGTTGAAATCGGAGACTGCTGACAATCTGTTGTACAGTTCATGTCTTTCTATTCATGTGAAGGCCAACCATAGATGGCTTGAGCAATAATTCCCAACGTTGTTTTATTTCCCTGATATTCAACAGGCTACATTACATTCACATCAAGAGATAGGCTACTACTAGTTCGCCTATACAAACACAAGCATTACTCGTTTTACAATAAGGGTTGTTTAATGGCCTTTTAATGAACTTGCACTAACCTGTTATACTTTGAGAATTAAAAGGGCCATAATAATTAACATGTAGACTGATAGGATCGGTTTCAAAGATGAACAGCAAAGGCTTTCCATCTACACATGTAAGTTTCCAACGTGCGCAAACCAAAATGAAGATGGGGTTAATACACTTTCTATTACAGTATGACATTATACTGTTTTGGTATGAATCCTGTTCCCCCTGTGCAACCCAACTATTCAACCAATAAATTCATTTTTTTCTTTTCTTTGTAATGATAATGATAATAATAATGCGGTTTATAAGACTCGTATTCAGGCTAATGCCCACTCATGCGACTCCACACCATCATTACCTTAGCAGGTCTGGTCACTCAAGTACACTTTCTCAACTCTTTAGAAAGCATACAGTGCCGCTACCACTTACAAACGCTGACCACTAACATTCTGACAACATCCTCTATTGCCTATAGCCAGGTACCCATTTAACAGATGGGTGGCCTGAAAAAATTGTGAATGTAACATCTTCCACAATGGTCCGTATGCCATCCGAACTTGAAATTAATAGCTCTCTATGTACTCATCAGCATTAAATGTACTTGGTCGTAACAATTAATGGTGATCAATAACCTATTTGACTTGTTGTGTTAAATGGTTCTTGTCACCCCCGTATCGCTCAGGACATTTAACCCAATGGGCACAAAAGCACTCTCTGCGTCGGCCCCTTCAGGTATTGCAAATTGGCGTGGGCTAAACAGATCGACAGGTCAGAGCATGAAGGCTTTATCTACATTTAGTGTAAATATTCGTGCTATAGAAGCACCCGTACAGTCATGTAGAGCACATGGGTTAATCTATCCAAGGTTTTCCTTGCTGCCTCTCCTGCAAAACAGTTAAGCAGATTGTCATAGCTTAGCATTACATAATTGACGGTTATAACTAACACAATAACAGGCATTCATCTTCTTTCTTTGAATTACCACCAGTCATTTTTTAAAATAGAATCAGGTACATCTGGTCCAGACCTATGTGTCCACAGACACGTACTCTCCCCTTTCATCCCCCTCCCCCACCAACCCATACAATTATCAATGTCGGTGGCAATCATTGGTGCCAGAGCAATGTTTATAAATATTAAATTTTACGAGCGTGAGTCGCTGAGGCCACCGCGGTAGTCAACGAGTCTGGAAATTCGCGGGAACTTATTACATGTAGAAACCGGCATTTTTAGCATGACGGTGTCCAGATGCTCCGGCATTTAAACCTGCGCCAGAGTTCAGTTCTTTGTTTTTGCCATCATCGTAAACAGCTCAAAGATTTTTGGGATTGCTGTAGATCTGCAATAAAGTGTTTATATACAAAAAAATATTCAGGACTTTTCTATCTGCATTATTTCCTAGATGGAATCTTAAAGCTTAGTTCTTGCCAATCTGCACATTAGTCTAATCCTGCATGGCCCCACATTCTGTCCACTTGTATTCGTGCCTTACCGGACGAACGAAAGGCAACATGAGAAAATGTGAAAGATCAACGTCGATGCTTGCAACGACTATGGACTAGCTCCGACTTGTACAAACTGCATTCTTGATTTTGAATATTCATGTAAACACTACTACTCTTTTGGCTAACGGAGGCCGTAGTCTATATTGTAGTAAATATTCTCTGTGCTCAGCATTAAAAAAAAAAAAAAGCAACATTCTAGGGTTTACAGTCTAGCGCTGATTTCGGCGCCAACTGTCAGGAACTTTTAGTTCACACGATGTTAGACTCTTGATACTGCGCTGTTTTTGTCTACTCTTGCGTTAATTTTGACTTTATCCTTTGAACGATTTCTAACAGGCAGCTCGCCGAAGGTGCATTTTGCCGTTAGGGAATGTTTCTAGACGGTTGTCCTAGTCTTGCCTTCTAACGACTTCCATTGCATGTAGATACAGTACATTTCAAAATGATTTATCCAGAGAGAGAGAGAGAGAGAAAGCGAGAGAGAGAGAGAGAGAGAGAGAGAGAGAGAGAGAGAGAGAGAGAGAGAGNAGAGAGAGAGAGAAAGCGAGAGAGAGAGAAAAAGAGAGAGAGAGAGAGAGAGAGAGAGAGAGAGAGAGAGAGAGAGCTGGTCCAGCAACAGAAGTGTTTTTGTTAACTGGGATGAAGAACGAGAAGGTAAGTGGTGTATTTTGACATATTCTGAAGTTCATAGTTCCTGGAGTTAATGAGATCTTTCAAAAATACCAGTAATGAAGACACAGACTGTCTAATATCACGGCAGCTAAAGGAATTTCAAAGTTGACCTAATAACAGCACCATAACAAGAAACCGCCCGGACACCGTCTTTCCATAATTATTGCCAGAGACCAACCATAGAGTTTTCAGCACAATGGAAGAGCCCGATACCACACCACCATAGCTGATAGCATGCCACATAGATTTTAAACTGTTATATTGATGGGTCTTCAACTGACGTTAGAAATAATCCAAAATGCAGCTTCTTTCTTTGTGGTCCAGCCACGAGATTTCGTAACAAATTCATCCATTTTTTTTTTCAGCATAACGACGCAAGAATGGCAGCATTAAGGGCGTCAAACAGGCTGCTACACAACACGAATTCGGATGCCTGCTCACACTCTGTTTACACATTGTCATGTTATCAGCAGCACAGAACTGATCGGATTGAGTAAACAATTACATTAGTTCATTAAACAACAAAATTAGGCTGGGTTTAGGGATAAGGACTGGGGAAAGCGTTGATGACATTTTTGTGTTAGACTGATAACATACTGGCTATTTTACATTTAAACTTTCTTTCTCTCTCTCTCTCTCCTTCTCTCTCCCACATACACACTGTCTCTCTCTCCATATATATATATATATATATATNACATTTTTGTGTTAGACTGATAACATACTGGCTATTTTACATTTAAACTGTCTTTCTCTCTCTCTCTCTCTCCTTCTCTCCCTCACACACACTCTCTCTCTCTCCATATATATATATTATATATATACATTTCTCTTTCTCTTTCTCTCCCCTCCCCTTCCTGTCTCTGCTTTTCTTTCTCCAAACTAGACCCCTGCCCCACAAAAATCGCCAACAAACGCCCCCTCATTTGCACCGCACACTACCCATCCCTTGATTCACATTTGCACACAGTGAACTAATTGCGAACTAATTCCCTCACGCTGCAAACAACTAGACTACGTTTTAAAACTGCTGTTTTAGCATTTCCTCGACGCTGGAGAGACAAGCCAAATCTTGCAAAGGTACGACTCAAAAGAAACCATGCGTTCATTAATTGATCAGCTTGTTCGTGAACCATAGTCGATCTCCGGGTCCAGATTATCCGGCTCCAAAATCTGCTGGGTTGGGCTACACACATGGTCGTTGCTCCGTAGCACTTAATAGAGTATTAAGCACTGCGGGTGTGGGATACTGTGGTAGAAGGCTCAGTCATTATGTTAGAAACAAGGTCTTGTTAAAAACTCTGCCGTTGGTCCCGAATACCCTTATAAACTCGGCTTAACAACGATATCATGTTCTCTGTGACGAGGTTTTGTGGCATTGTATTGTGTAAAGGCAAGATTTAGTTGGCGCATGGTTAGAAACGTTCATGTTATACAATAGTATCTGGAGGGAAGAAGAGGTGGAAGGAGAGGAAGAGGGGAAGGAGGAGGAGGAAAAGTAGGAAGAAAAGAAAAAAAAGAAGTGGAGGAGAAGGAGAAAGAAGAGAAAAAGGAAAAAGAAGGGGGAGGAAGTGAAGGAGAAAGAGGATGAATGGATATGAGTATAGGAAGTTGTTGAGGAGGAAGTCGCTGAGGAGGAAGTCTGAATGTTCGTATTCTTTGTCAATGAGGAGTGATGCATGACAAAGAATAAGGTGATGATGAAGACACCATGACGAGAAAGAGAAGGTCGAGAAAGAAAAGGAAGAGGAGAATGCCAACAGATGTTTGAAGAATGCCACGAAATCTATTCTGCATGACTCTAATGCGATCTTCGCATCGATGTTTGAGGATCAATACTTCAAATGCTCCATCATGGCCCACGGCGAAGCGGAGGTATACATCGACAAAACAAAAGAAAATAAAATTTCAATCAATTCACTGTTGTTTAAGCCTGCCACAGACGCCACAGACGTTGTACCATGTTCCATGTCATGGCACTGGCCTGATCAGATGTGCAAAGCCCAGAGGGTTTAGCGGAACTTAATGGAAAGCTTTCAGACATACGAGCCACAGCGGTGTTATGAGGCCTTGTCACGTTTGATTAGGTTATGGGAGATGAATCCCACCGATCATGCTGGTGACATGTCGTTAGGGAATTAGACTGGACTAATACTCATTTAAACTGCTAGCTGAGGTTGCCTGCTGACATCTGGTTCGGTAATTTTATTCCACAGCCTGTTGCGGGTGCTTCAGATTTCTAATTTCTGTAACATGTGTAAAACTTTGTTCACTGGCATGGTCTTATGACTTATGATCGCAAAAAATAGTCTTATTGGTGCGCAGAGCAAAATGTTAAACCCATAGAATCGAACACCATTTTATTTAGATGGTCGATATAATGGTCATGCCATTGTGATCTCTCCAATCAATGCTTTTATCCTTTATGACTATATTTCATAGACCTTTGTTAATGTCACTGGCTAAAATTAATCCGATTGCCTCTTCATGCTGTCCAAACTTGCCCACACAAAATTTTCGATAGATGACTACAGTTCTCTACATATTATTACTATTCTCACGTTGCATTCCGAACTCCGAAAATTCCATAATGTTCTAGACATGGAGTCTGTCGGTCGAGGAGGCAGTACAAGGCTTAAATTATGACAAATTAGTTTTGAGGTAAAGTGACACCTCAAGGACAAGAAAAAAGCGACTGGCAGTAAATTAGTTTACTGCATTCTTGATTTCACGAGCAGCACCTCTTGGGGCCCTAAAACTTTGAAAGTGTGAACTATGGAATAGTTTCGCTTGCAGAAAACTTCATTTTTTTTTTCTGAGTTAACATGGCTGCCATGTTGAAGCAATGTGACTCTTTGACAACTGCTCCTGATAAATGCGAGTAGATCTAGAATCTAGTTTGGTGTGTACTTTAGAGATTTTCAAATCATAAAGTCATAAATTCCACGTGCTTCATGCTGTTGCTTGACAAGAAACAACCTCAGCCGGGAAGTATTAACTGATTAGGCCAGTGAGAAAAGACGCGTTACTGGGCGGTTAGGTGTAGAAGAAGTGTAGAATAGTAAAGCTTGAGTGGAGCAGAGGTGGTGGACAGTATGGCAAGTCGAATATAATAATAAGCCTGTCTGCGAAAACAATTTCATGATATATTATCAAATGTCGTATTGCTTCGGGAGTAAAGAAGGATCCCATGTGGACCGGATTAGCGAATCTATTCTACTAGGATTCTAAATGGCGGCCATTGGTTGACGCCTAAAGCACCCACGCTTTGGAATATTCAAGGCTGTCTTTGTCCGGTGGATGTCTGTGGCGTTACTCATGAAGAAGAGAAAAGGCTGGGAGAAGGGAAGGGAGGAGGAGGGCAGGGGAAGCGTGGGGCGTACTCCTCCACCACCTTCAATTCGCTGAGAGCACAGTGGCAGCTACATAATTATAATTGTTAAAGCCGCCCTTCTATCCATCAAGCATGAGATAAAACTGCTGTCCTCTTCCTAGCACACCCCCATCCAGATTCTCCACTAAATTTGTGCTCTGTGTGTGTGTGTGTGTGTGTGTGTGTGTGTGTGTGTGTGTGTGTGTGTGTGTGTCTGCGTATGCGTGTGCGTGTGTGTGTTTGTGTATATGTGGTGCATGCAAGAGTGTGTGTGTGTGTGAGAGAGAGATAGTGTGTATATGCGTGCGAGCGTGTGTGTGTATGTGCTTTTGTGTGTGTGTGTGTGTGTGTGTGTGTGTGTGTGTGTGTGTGTGTGTGTGTGTGTGCGCGTGCGTGCTTGCTTGCATGCGCGTGCGTACATGCGTGCGCACCTCATGTTTCGAGTGAGAAATGATATTGTCACACTAGACTATCATATCACCAGTAGACGGTACATATTGTCACTTAGCAACATAATGGTCTAGTTTAGAGATGCGTTTATCGCTGGACGCCACAGGACTACAGTCAGTGAACCACTGTGCTCCACATCTTTATCCACTTTGTTTGACACTGAATGTCTGAATAAATTAACTTTGGTTTGGCCATAGTTACAGCTCGTGTTTCAAGAACTGGAGTTCCATTTTAAAAGACAGCATATCCTATTATTTTCATCTGGGTTTTTACGGTCTTTTAAGGTTACAGACTTCTGAAGACAGTAAAAAAATGTAGAATGGGCCGCCCTAGATTTGTGAACCTGCCTGCAAATTAGAAAGCATTCTCTCCTGATTTTGTAAATTAAACCTGAAGTTTGGGTCATTCACTTTGGTCTCGGTGTGGCCCTCGGTGCGAAGCACTTGTCTTTGAGGAGACTAGTTAGCTTGTTGTTTTTTTTTTGTATCGGCTCGTATCTCGAAACCGAAATGAGAGACCTATATTTCAAACATCATTTTTAATAAGCTGTTTGAATACCGCAAACTATTAAAGAAGACTTAGAGAGTGGAATTTCTTGTATGTGACCGTAGAGAAAACAATTTATTAGCTCAAAGAGGCAAATTGGATTAGGCTTCTTTAACCTGAATAACAACTCTCCTGAGAATTCGTGGAAAAGCTCCCCTGCTTTGACTTTTCCATGTTGTGAACAAAGGTCAGTGACAATTTATAAAATTTTAACATGAATCTAAATCTAACATCTAGTGATTCGGTGTGAATTTGAGTAATATCGATTTGTCCTACCTAGTTCACATTCGAACAGACCCGTTAGAAATGTTGAGGTGGTTAGAATGAGAGCTTGAATTGCTAAACTGCCAGTACGGACTTTGACAATGGAAGACATGCATAATCAATGAGACACACATAAATTGTTATGAGATGTATCGCCCTCACTGAGGATCTAGCTGCTGTTCAAGTGTAAGCAGTTGGTAAGTGCGTCTGAGTCACGCGTGAACACTAGGCTCACACGCTAAAGTTAAGGAGCGATATTCAAGCTTTTTTAAGAATATATATAAAGATTAAATTGTTGTGAAATTAGCATCTCTGTGGTGCAGTGGTAGCAGCCTCAGCTTGCAAGCTGATGATCCTGGGTTCCACACCCGTAGGGAGAGGAGATTTTCTAGAGTTTGGTGTTTTTCAGATTGTCTTCTTCAAACTGATCTTTCTTAATGATTATGTAAAATCTCTAATGGCAGACTTTTTCAGTCATGATCTGTTCGGCTCACATTCCTCTCCCGTAATGACTAGATGCCTTGCCACCTGCTCACACGTGCTTTTCATTAAAAATTATATTTCTTCCCGAATCAGCTCGTTGAAAACTATCAGACGTTAATAACTTCGGCCAATGTCCTTATCTAAACTGTTTTTTGTGGTTTTTTTAAATCTGAATTTAACCCTCTGCAGCTGGGGGCTCACATTCAAAGCGGATATGGGACAGCCCGAATAGCTTAAATTAACAGTCGTCTTTCTGTCGATGATTAGTGGCAATTGTGGCGCGTTTCCAGTTTGAAATATTCCCAGGAAGAGCGGATATTGATATTTGCCACAAGTGCCTTGCGACGTGCACCCTAGCACGTCTTCGCTCTTATGCAGCCTGTGGTCTTGTATGACTGTGTTAGTCAGCAGCGCACAACGAAATGTATTTCCGCTGTGCCAGATCTCAGTGAATTACTTCTCAGTATGACGGATGGCGGCATTTGACACATATGCGTCATGCAGTCAACGTGTATTCTCTATTATTATTAACGAAATCTCTCGAACCGGGGCGTTGGTATTCTACAGTAGTACTAGACCTATCTAAAAACCAGTACGGGACCTTGGATCACCGGCAACTGAACTTTAGTCAGACACTTTAAGTAGGTCATTAAAATTTGTTTCAAGATCCTGTTAGATTACTGGTAATTGTGGTAAAGGTTTCGTCCAACTGATAAAACTAGAAACTTAATCGGCTAGTGGTCTTGAAGTCTCGTGATCACATTAACACTAGACATGACTGCGTCTTAAGGTACATACTTAAAAAAAAAATACACAAGCTTTGAGGCAGGGCCGTAAGTACCATACCCAAAGTCAACGACGGAGGTTGGGGGTC
>JAWQUT010000283.1:758662-775783 GCA_033807755.1 Ellobium chinense
TATTTGAACATTTTAGAAAGCACTTAGCATTAGTAAAATTGTATTAGATGGAAACTATATAATGAATGTATAATGGCTATTATGAACTGGTAATCTCAGATTCATAGATTACATGGACGCTACGCCCCTGTCCGCATGAACTAGTAAGATCACAATCCACATGTCTTAAGGGGAGACACGGCTCGTTTCCAAACGGTGCACGTGCAGATAACACGATGCTCAGCTCATAACCATAAGTCCAATGTAGTTTCTATGGAAAACTGCAAACCAAAGTGCTGAATGATACATTTTTACTCCGTTTAGGGTGATAAGTTTAGAGCAGTTGTTACTTGTGATAGTATTAGTTGTCTGAACCAAACTGCACCCATGTCGCGTAGAAATCCTTGTGCCTGTTCATGCGTATGGGCTTTTTAGAATTTTCTGCCTTCACACACAAAGTTACCTCATTTTATATCAAAGTGTAGTCTTAGGTTCTCTTGATTCTGTGTATAGACTAAAATCCCAGAAAGCAAACGTGTGAACATGCACAGAGCTATCTAAGAGACAAGGGTGAGATAAAATAGGTGTCAGATAACTGCTGGTGCTATCGCAAATGACAGTCTTTTTACAGTTATCATCATTAACTCCACCGTTTTTATGGTGGTGAGTTGTGCACAGTAGTTTTTGCATGTTTTCTTGGAATGGGCCGTGTCTACGTCAACACGGCAAAATCTCATAAATCAGTCAGTCATTCAGCCTATATACCGACTTACCAATTCACTCATCCACTCGTCCTTCTAAACTGAACCATCAGAAGAGAGCCAGCCAGCCAGCAATCAAACCATCCATCCATCCATCCAGCCAGCCAGCCAGCCAACCAACCAACCAACCAATCAACCGACCGCCAGCCAGTCAGCCAATCAACCAGCCAACCAACCAAAGACAGCCAGCCAACCAACCAACCAACCAACCAATCAACCAACCAACCAACCAAAAATGACCAACCTCATTCGATGGAGGGCTGTCCACTGGCGGGAGGAAGTCATCTGACATAACCACTTGAGTGCTTGCCTCCCCCAAACGTGGGTCCGACGTGAGTACAAGCTCCAGACTGACGAATTAGAATTGGCTCAGAACACAGTAAAAACCGCGATCAAAATGCCTTTCTGTCCTCACAGGAACACGAGGAAAAGTGAGCTCAAAGCTTCGTTGCCTCTGTAGTCTTCTACTATGCTAGAACCAAAACGATTCGAAACGCTGTACTTGTCAGTATGCACCGCCTGCGAACACTTAAGACAGGAAAGAAAAAAAAAATGTATCACTTTAACTGAATCACACGATGAGAAAATGGGCAAAGAACGGCCTGTCTATGGCATGTATAATATATTGGTGTTATAACGAAACCTGCAGTGTAAGAATAAATAATGTGGAGGGAAAGAAGTGCTTTTGTACCGGATCTCGATTTCGCAATAATCATCTATTGCACTTCTGCTTCACTACGCGTTGCTCTTATTTCAACTTCGACCTCTAGACGTCTACTTTTTTGGGCGTAATATATCTTACGCTAAAGCGATCCAACTCTATTGTTCAGACTGGCAAAATAATTTTCTCCCACCATAAAAAAATATACTTAGCCCGTTTCATGTAACAAGGCCTACTTTACGCCAAACATATCTACACCAAAAGGTTAAACCTCTTTTCGAGAAAAAAACTGACCACACACAACAATTAGGAAAGATCCGGGAAAATTTCACTTTATCATGAGAATTTTCCTCCTACACAGTATGTTTCAAAAGTTGGCCGAATTTTTGTGCCTGAAAGTAGACGCAACTGCTCTTATCTTGTGCTATGTGCACTAAGCTGTCACGAAATAAATGTGAAAGGTTTAACTAACACTAACAGCTTGTGTATAGTGATGCGGGCACAATCGAAGCCAGAGGAGATCAGATACATGGTACAATATGTTTGGGAAATTTCCATTCTAGTCCCTACCGGTAACGGGCAAAAGAGTTCTAAAATTAGCAGCTTGGATCTACTAGGCAAGTAGAGTATTTAAGGAGATCACATGTGACGCCGAGCACTGTATGAAACCACTTTATAATACGTCATATTCAACCTACATTGCGTAATACTCGAGGTTTATTTTCATTCACGATTACTTTAGCACGAGACCTCTCGCATGGCTGTTTGTATTACTACACGTGTAATCATTGAGTGTAAAGTAAAACTAATACTCGCAAGATTAACCCGCTACACAGACGCCTGACTAGGTTTAAATGGGACAATGCCGAAAATGTGGTGTATAGTTTCTTATCTATGGCTTGATGATGGTGTGTAATTTAGTGAACAGCAGCCTCGTGCTCGGCGAGTGATCCGCGTATCCGTATCCGTGTTTACAGAGATCAGCTGTTGGGACATTTTGGTTCACATGTATTCTCCCAGCTGGAAACCGCCCACACTGTCAAGCTTAGTTACAGTAGCACAAATCAGCTGATGGGACAATCTGGCTCACATTATATTCTCCTCGCTGAAAATGGACTACATTACATAGTTTACAGTAGCTTAGTCGGTACAGAAGATCGTTGAGCATAAGTGAGCACAAGTGACATATATATTGTAGTGTATATTGATTCAAACGCCGAAGGGACAGACCTGATCGATAGATAAGGGAAAACCACAAAAACTTCATGCGAGTACTTTGAGTTGATAAAGGGTTCTGTCAGTGTCAGTGATATAATGGCTGTATTACATTTCATCAGGCACCACACGGTTTATTATTATTACAGACCAGTGTAAAGTATTGTCCCATAGATACTGAGATCTATTTTCCCGCAACGGAAGTATGAAGAAAACTAAGTAGAAAGATGAACTGCAGTTTCATAATATTTAACTAAGATCAGTTCCTTCAAGAAAAACGCCTGTAAGCTTGCACAAAACTATGCTGCTTAATCTTAACAATTAAACATCACTGTCCTTTGCCAACTAGAAAGCTACATTTGTGCCTTTTTTTTTTTTTTTTGGTCTTTTCTTCTCATAACTGCACTGGTAATGCTCGTATCAATGACATTTGGATAAATTCAGCCTGCAAGCTCTCGTTTTTATGGGCGCGTGCCAGCAGACTAATTAACAGTGAAGAGAATCCGGTAACGAAATATATCACATCATAATAGGGTTTACATCCCACTTGAATATCAAAGCATCACAATTTTTTCTGCTTTAGAGGCGTGTGAGAACTTCCAACAAACCTTGCAAGAATATGGCCTACAGTATCTGACACGAGGGTAACACTTTATGGGCTATATACTTGAAGTACAATACTTGACTAGACTGCTATCGCGTCCATCAAGTTAACGCAAGTTTTATATCTGATCTGATCTAATTCAAGTCACCATCACAACGAGCACAGACATCTGATCGAGAATACACCGGTTTCAACTTCAATTGGAGTAGCAAGAAACTTCATAGGGTTGGTTGCTCTGAGGTATGCTTGAATGCACCACAACAATGTGACATCCACATTTCGATCGGGCATGGAATGACGCAACAGGAACGTCTATCTAGTTAAAGATAATTTAGGTTACCTCGATATCCTACGCCAAGGTTATCTGCTTCAAAACTGCTAACTTAGCGGAACGGTCATGACATTCCCAGAGTTTATTTTTCTATTTTCAACTTACGGTGCCTCGGTGTCGAAAAGCCTTGTCAAGTACTATCGATGAATCCAAGAATTTTTAACTCCTTTGCTGCTGTAGGGCTATAGAACTGTGACTTTTAAAGATCCCACATACGGATTTTTAAAGTTAAAAGCTGAACCCTCTGCACCTTTACTGCTCTATAATCATAACTCAAGTGACATTACACGTATTAAGTGACTTAATTATGTGCCTAACTGTCCATTTAATAAAGTTGTGCATACTTACGTTACTAACAACTTTCTTTTAAAAATTCAGTCCTTATTTTGTCCTGAAAAGTCGGAGGTTATAAAGATAAATTTGCACAAAAGGAAAATGCGGACTATAGAACTTTGCCTCGTTGCGTTAAGAGACCTCAAGAGATATGTTTCACTTTCCTTAACTGACCACTGTTAGAATCGTACTCTATCACAGCTCGTGTTGGAAGGGCCAGGTTGGCTTGCTCGGCAGTGTGATCAGCAAAGTGTACCTTACATAAAAGAACTGGCTGATATAATACAAAAGCTAGACCCTATCTTTTCTCTACCTTCTAGCCCCCTGCTAAGAAAATATCGGCGACCACAGCGTCACGACTCAACCAACAATCGAACAAACTCAGCACGCATTGCCTGTGATTCGTGATTTTATGCAAGCTGGCTAAACAAAATCTCATGATCGTATAAAACGTAGTGGCTTAAGACACGGTTCCCTGCAACTGCTCGATTGGCTTATCCTATTATTCTTTAGCCCGACTGAGGAGTAAGCTTGTGGTATGGGCCAGTGGAGTTAAATAATTCCAGACTTCACTAACACCAATACCTTGGCTCGCAGCCCATTTCAACGCACCAACACTATGTAATGTATTTTTCTTCTCCTGCCTTAAGTAACACGTGAGTGATATTGCAAAATAAGCTGTTATTAACGCACTGGTTGATAAGCACAGTAAGGTGCGATCGCCGATAAAATGACCAACAAGAATATGCAGATAATCGAACACAAGGTACAAGACTGGTTCATAATTACTAGGCATACAACGAACACTCGCCTTTATAGTCCAGTGTAACTAATTAGCCCTTGTTAAGGGAACATGCTAACTGGAGATAAACTAATCTATGTTCTGGCAGAACAAGTCTATTATATACACAACCACACACCCGTCTCAATGTCAGGTACTACCACTATGACTTGCGACCTCTCCAAGACGAATTGATACGAAGCGTTGCAAGATTTAGGGTGATGCAAAATGAACTTGGGCAAAACGAATGGGTTGTTCACCCTCACCTTACACAAGAGCGAAGCAGGTAGCACCATCAGCTGGTGGGTTTTTACAGATAACGGAGAAGAAACGAATGCGCAAGACACGCGTACCGCGGTCTTACTTTCAACCCAAAACCCACTTCTGTCTTGTTTTATCAATCTTCTCAGGTAACGCTTAGGCCTCGTTACTTCTGAAAGGGTCACCTGCACGTCGCTGATCACAATGTGCTCAAATCATATCAATAATTTCACTGTTGATCATTTGACTGTATTTATGGAAAGTATAGATCTAAAGGAAAGCAAAACTTTAGAAAGGAAGTATCTTATTCATCAGGTAACGCTCAAATCTTGTTACCTCATCTGATGGGGTCATCAGTATGCTGTTAACCATAATGTTCTTAAATCATATCAGTAATTTTACTATTCATCACTTGACTGTATTTATTGAGTTTATAGATTTTAATGCAAGGCAAAACTACTCGAGAGGAATTATCTCATAAAGGGTCACTGGTCCACCGCTGATCACAATGACTGTGCTCCAATCATATCAATAATGTCACTTTTGATCACTTGACTATTGATTGAGTATAGAGACCTAAAGAAAGGCAAAACACTAGAGAGGAAGTATCTCATTCTTTGGATAACGCCCAAACCTTGTTACTTCATCTGAAGGAGTCGCCAGTAGGCTTTTGATCACAATGGATTCAAATCATATCAATAATTTCACTATTGACGAATTTACTGTATTTATTGAGGTTATCGATCTTAAAGCAAGGCAAAACTACTAGTCTAGAGGAAGTATCTCATTTTCAGGTAACGCTTAGGCCACCGGCACGTCGTTGATCACAATGTGATCAATTCATATCAAAAATTTCACTATTGACCACTTAACTGTTATTTATGGTAGGTATAGATCTGAAGTAAGGCAAAACGCTAAAAAAAAAACTATGTCTTTCACAGGTCACGGGCAAAACATCATTACTTCTGAAGGGGTCACCAGCATGCTCATGATTACAATGTGCTTTCAAAACATATCAAATACTTAACTAGGATTACTTGACTGTGTTTATTAAGTATAGGTCTAGAGTAACACAAGCACCAGAAAGGAGGCACAGTCAACTCCCTCCACAGAATCGCAACCCTTTCGTAGCACAGAAAGGTTCGATCAAAAGAAGTTGCGATTATCTAATAACTTTTATACAGAAAATACCACTTTATTCTGTGAAAAATGTTGCAATTAAGTAGAGGTTGCGATTATATGGATTGCAGTTAAACAGGTTAGGCTTTATCTCATTCTCAGATAAAGCTCAAGACTCGTTACTTCTTCTAGAGGAGTTGCCAGCATGCTTCTGATCAGAGTGTGATCATTTGACATCAATAATTTCACTGTTGATCATTTGACTGTAATTATTAACAAAACAGATCTAGAGTACCTGGCTATAGGCTGTGGAAGATATTGTCAGAATGCTAGTGATCAGCGCCTATAAATGGCAGCGGCACTGTATGCTCCCCAGGAAGTCGAGAGGGTCATAGAGTGATCAGGCCTGCTGGGGTAATAATAGTGTCAAGTCGCATGAGCGGGCATTAGCCTGGATATGAGACTTATAAACCGCATTATTATTATTATTAGAGTAACACAACACGCTAAAGAGGAGGCACGCTCAACTTCGCATGATCACAGCTCCTCGGGTGCACAGAAAAAGTTGCGATTACAAGGCGTTTCGACTTTCCATTAACATTTATAGATAGATATAATATTATTTTGATGTGCGCAAAAGTCACAATTAAGCAGAAGTTACGATTATCGGCATTGCAATTCAGCGGAGTTGCAGGTAACGATCAAGCCTTGTCACTTTTATGATGGGGTCTCCAGCATGCCACTGATCACAGTATGCTCAAATTACATCAGAAACTTCACTACTGATCAATGAAGTCTATTCAGTATAGAGTAGGACAAAACACTAGAGGAAGGGATATCCCATTCTCAAGTAACTTTCAGGCCTCGTTACTTCTGAAAGGGTTGCCAGCACGCTGTGGTTAGTCACAATGTGCTGAAATCGTATCAATAATTTCACTATTGACCACTTGATTGTATATACTTAAGGTGTAGTAAGATCAAACACGGGAGTAGGGACATACTGTGTGTGATGCAATTCGAAGTGACGATTGCAATGATGTAATTGTATTGCGAGACAATAGCCGAAGGTGGCACTAGCGGTCTTTTATATTGCATGCCGTGTTACGGTGTTATGAAGCGATATGGACAAATGCCAATAGTATATATATAATGGCACAGATTGAGGTGACCGTAGCAATATTTTACACGTGATTTCTTGCCCTCTGGACATGTTTCTCTACCTTTTTCTTTCAGGGGCAGTAGCTCAGAGTGATCTTTTGACAGGCAGAAATAGTGTGAAAGCTGTATCGTTGCTTAAATGCAATAGCGAGCCCTGCGGGGTACAAAATGGGGTTTCCCCTCTCCACCTAGCAAAGACTGATCGGCTAAACACATCTCTCTCTCTCTCTCTCTCTCTCTCTCTCTCTCTCTCTCTCTCTCTCTCTCTTTTTCTTTGTCTCTTCTTCTTTCCTTATATCCCTCCCTCCTCTACATCCTCCTTTACTAACTCCATCTTGTCATTTTTCTTCCTTATCTGTTCCAGCAAATAAAGCCAGAGACATGGGAGTGTAAGATGTAGAGGCCCACCGCTCCCTCTCTATTCACCTACCCCTTCTATTCTTGTCTCCTCCTCTGTTGTTCTCTCTCCGCTGCGTTAGAGGTATGAAGATGCCAATAGCACCTGGCATAAAAATATGCAATTTTAATTACTCCCTATAAAATCAGAAAACTGACCATGGGGAGTAGGAAAAGGATGGGATTTGAATTTCAAAGGCATAGGTGCAGATACATTTATTGTAAGCTCAGAATAGGTGAGGTTTTGCCACCCAAGTACAGTATAAAATTTGTGGTTGTTGCTAGGTGGGTAAGGTTACCCTGTTTACTGAGTGAAACGGCCTAAACTATTAGGTAGCCTGCTTCACTGCCTATGTTTTCAAAATCTAATTGGTTTTGGTTTGGGGGCATTTTTCTTTGTGTCAAAATATGGAGGAAGAGCTAAACAACATGTTTGGAAAGTGTTTTGGCATGGGACCCCCGGATAAGTTAATGAAAGGTATAAAACCTTATAATATAGCCAACAATGAAAAAAAAACAAACAACATTGGCATCTTCATACCTTCATCCCAAGTCTCAAGCTTCAGTTATTTTTTTAGGGGTGGGGTTCAGTACCTTTGTGAACCCAAGGGATCCCACTCATTGTGCCTATAATTATTATCAGAAAATAATACTAAAATTAAAGTTATGTAAGTGAATGGAAAAGTTAATGGGTGAATAGAGCGACGCAATAAGCAGATTAGCAAATATACGAGTGCATGAATGGCCGCGAAAAAAAGGGTGATTTAAGAAAAAAAAAAAAAAGAACTAAGCAAAATAAATAGATAAATAAAAATATAAGCGAAAAAAAGAGGAAAAATGAGAGGGGAAAAAAAAAAGAAAAAAGAATATACTTGACTCTTTGGAATTCATTGAATATCGGGTCTCATAATATAATAATATGGTCGTGTTTACCAGAGACACTCTAACTCATCTTTATGGTGTCATTTATAATCGGACCTATTAAAGTCCTATTTATAGTCGGTATAATATGCGCTTTATATGCAAGGCAGCCATTCGGCTATAATTTAAACATGCAGGTTTGGCTTTGTCTACGCAGTACAGCTGACTGTGTATACCCGCTTTTTGTGTAAGACAGCCTTTCTGTTTCAATTCATTCATGTACGTAATGTAAAGCAAAATACACGTGCATTATATATATACATTTTCATGAGCTACTGTTGATCATTCTTTCTCTCTCGTTTACCTCTCTTTGTCTCTCTTCTCTCTCTCTCGCTTTGCCTAGTCTATCTACCAGCTTGTCTGCCTGCTGTCTGCCTGCCTTCCTCTCTGCTTTCCTGTCTGCCTTTTGTCTGTCTGTCTGTGTGTCTGTCTGTCTGTCTGTCTGTGTGTCTGTCTGTCTGTCTGTCTGTCTGTCTGTCTGTCTGTCTGTCTGTCTGTCTGTCTAGAAAAACATCCCCCCCCCTTTAAAATCATGTGCGATTTTAGTTAGTTGTCATTTTAAACATGAAGAAGTAAGACAAGTAACCGGCCTTTTTTGTTGTTGTTGTTGTTGTTGTTAAGATCTGTTACTTATATTAATTTCTCGATGTTTCATGTTCTCTATCACACAGAATATCATTTAAGTCAAACTACCACACCGTTTAGTTGAAAAAATGTACAGTATAGCTTTTGTCGTAAATTTTCTTCGCAATCGACGAAAAAGAAATTCTCGTAGCGCCACGTCCTTCAGCGCGAGAGTACCCGTGGTCGTAAGCATAATCCTTGTGTTAATTAACGAATTATGTTAACTACAATGAGCACTACGAATGTTTTGGGAGTTTCCCATGGTTACCGCAGTGCGTTAACTAACGTAACGATGATGCACATGGCCACAGTCGCATCGGTTGTTTACTCTCTGTTGTTGCCTCTGGCTATGTTAGTTGCCGCCTGACCACTTTGATACCGGACGAACGAATCCATCTGGCGCATCTTTTGCATGGGCAAGGCGCAACTGAATAATCCGACATCCGCGTTAGCCTTGAGAACAAATTACTTCGTGCAGATACGGCTGCTGCGCTACTGGGCTTAAAGTGACTGCCTGGCTTATTTTGCCTTTACTTCTAATCCCACTCCCTCTGTCTGTCTGTCTGTCTGTCTGTCTGTCTGTCTCACTCTCTCTCACTCACTCTCTCTCTTTCTTTCTCTGTCTGATAACGAGTTCATAAAATATAATTATGTGAAATTATCGTGATCCTTTAGATTAGGACTTCTTTCCCATTATCATACATATTAGTTTCCATGATCAACATGAAAGAATTTGTGGATTAACTCTGTCATAATTGAAAGGAAAGTCGAAACCAGCGTCCTGCTCTCTCTCTCTCTCTCTCTCTCTCTCTCTCTCTCTCTCTCCCTCCCCTTTTCCGGCCCAAGCTTTAAGTTCCCAGTCCCTCTTACCTTCTAGATGCTGGAAATAGAAAACAGAGATTACAGCAGGTAGGCTAGAACTCGGGACTTTAAGGAGATAAGGCAAAATGTCAGTGCTCCCTGGAAAAAGAATCTGTTACGAGCGCAGATAGATTGTTTCTGTACTTTCAGCTTGCCAAAATTCCGTGGGTCCCTCTGACCTCAGTAAAATGTAGATAGGTTGTAAGGCATATTATTCTCAATAAGGTGGAGAGATGTGAGTTGATTTTATCTCAAAATGTGTGCCGCGTTGGATTTAATCAAACTCCTCTGAAAGATCAAGTTTGAGAAGAAAGGCCGAAAAACCTCATTTAAAGAAAAGTAACTGTTCATACCAAGGATCGAACCGAAGTCCCCTCAGCTTGTAGGTTGAAAGTGCCACCACTACACCATAGATACGCTGGTTTCACAGTGCCCGAAGACGGTTTCCTAACATGCACGTGTAAACCTAATATTCACCCGTGTCCTTAATAATACACTCCGCAACCGCTCACACAAGTGCATATTAACAGCTGTACCGACAAGGTAGTTATTACTATTGTTATTGATGGTGTTATTGCTACCCATGGTGTTGGTCTTTGTATTGTTGTTGTTGTTGTTGTAGTAGTTTGTATTACTGATATTCTGTTCTGTTGTTGTTGTTGCTGTTGTTGTTGTTGTTGTTGTTGTGATACTGACGTTTTCGCTTGTTCTTTTTCCGCGTTTCCCGCAAATGTCTCTTGCTTTTGTAATAGCTACTGGCTTGGTCCAAGCAGTCACCTGTGTTCTGTGTGTCTGCCATCGAGCCCTATGGTTTGCTTTTGAAAGCTCGCAACTGGCCGGACCTTTTTGTTTTGCCTTGTTTTGTTTCAAATTCAACTTCATTTAGGACACCACGACGTTGATTAGTTGCTTAGCAGAAGACGCGTGCACTCACAGAGGAGAGAGGAAGCTATAACAATGGGTCAAAAAGCTAAAAAATAGCACGAATATTGAGATTTACACAACGAAGCGTAACAGTCGTTATTCAGACGATTGTAGAGCCAGATCATTACGGACCGTTACGGACCGTTATTCAGGCCTCCATCACCCCTCCCCCCTTTCCCCCTCCTACCAACATTACGGAGGACGGTAAGTATCGTCGTAACATGTAGGAATTGGGTGGAACTGACGCAAGAAAGAGGCACTGATTCTTTAAGGGGACCTAACATGAAGTTTTTGCAGAGTGTTAACAACGAGGAGGTAGTTTCGGCCCTGGCTATGAGATGATGTTCCCCTCTCTGTCTCTTTATCTCTCACTATCTTTATCTCTTTCCCGCGTCTCTCACCCGTTACATTACATTCACCCACTCAACAGGCCTTGAGCCTTCTCTTAACAGTTATAGAACCCTTTCCCACTGGTGCCCTCAAGGTGGTGTGCTTGACGTTCTGAAAAGTGCCCTTAAGAGATGCCCTGTAACAACTTCTGCGATATTATCATCGCATTAACAGTGCGCTAACTGGACCATTTAACTCCAGAGGGATGAGAATATCATTGGATGGTTCGGCACCGGGAAAGAGGAAGCGGCTCGGAAACTCTGAGGCACTAGTTACTGACTATTTTTCGTCATCATAATTTTAATCAGATGGTGAGGAGGTTCCTTGCCTCAATAGTGACACGAAGATGTCATTATCGACGACGACGACGACGACGATGATGAAATGACGATGATGATGATGGTGATGATGATGGCACAACTAAGCATTGGTCAATGTTTCACGAACTCGAATTCCAAAGGATTGGTCCATAATTTCGATATTGGGAGGAGTTTCGATTCCGGGATTTAATTATATGTAGAAAATAGGACTTACTGAAAAAAAAAACACCAAAAAACAACACATTGCAATGTACAAGCGGGTTTTTCGAGTACACAGGGCTCAAAATAAGGTCACACTGCTCAGTTTCCCTCTAACAGCCATGATTCGTCCATGGGGTAAAGAGGGTGGGATATAATAGCATTACCAAGAATTTTAACATTACGAGGAATAACTACCCGTAGCATAGCATTAAGTCAAAGACATCTAGGAAACCCACACAAGAAGCTAGCCCCCTGAACCCAAATTCCATAAAGACAGAAAGACACATATCACACTCGTAATCATTCGTTCCACCAAATCTCTTCTTTGCTAGAATCATTTGACAAACACGGAAGATCACTTAAGCAAAAGTTATTTCAACAAAATGGAGCCAAGGTCGCTGGAGACCCCGCCTGCAGTAATTCCTCTGTTACTAAGCGCCTTCTCAGCCTTCCTCTTCATCAGTTTCAAAACCGCCGAAACCAAGAGTCCTCGTCGCAGCTACCTATCAGATTATTGTGGAGATCTGACCCAGTAGCTTGGTACGTTGATATCTTGAGTGAGATAACACTTCACGACAGTTTACCACTGTTTACGTAAGTACATCTTGGTCACAAGTGTAGTATTACCCCAAAATATAGGCGGAGCCTACAGGTGAAGGGGAGGAGGCAGGGTCCCCGGTCGGGACCCAGCAAGCACATAGGGACCCACTTCTTACACTCCCTATAGTTTCCTTTTATGAACCTTTAGGCTGCAGGAGCCTAACTGGTAAAAACAAAATTGGACTATTAGAGCCGATAGTAGCAGAGTAGAAATAATCGTATAACATGAAACTACAACGCAAATATGCTAAAATTCAGTCTTGAATTGGTAAAAAAATAATTGTTGCAGGGAGTGTTTCCCAGTGATTTCAGCGGATTTCATTTGTGCTGATCTGCAAAAGAAGGCCAAATTTTAACCCCTTTTCATCTAAATTAAAAGTGTGTAAACAGTATATATTTTTAGCACAGTGGTGGCACCAGACCTGCAGACTAGCCTTGGCCACCTCGGAACGTTCCTGTGGATCGAGGGGAAATTTTTATTAATTGGCTCAAAGAGACTTTTAGAATGTGGCTCCTGCAATCTTTATATTACCACATTAACGATTATGAATGCCAGATTCGAATGCCCAGAATGTACATACAAATTTTAGTTGAAGTTGAGGGTCAAGTTTATTTTATATAGGCGAAAGCCAGCCATATACAATATAACGTCACATCAATACAAAAGAATGAATGAAATAAAAAAAAAACAACAACAACCAACACATAGTTTTAAGTACAACTGTCTTTTACATTTAATTATTGACATCTCTCTCTCTCTCTCTCTCTCTCTCTCTCTCTCTCTCTCTCTCTCTCTCTCTCTTTCTCTTTGTCTCACTATCTCTATCTCTCTCTTTCACTAACTTTCTCTCTCCCTATCTCACACAATTTCTCTCTTATTCACTCACTCACTCTCCCCATCTAATGTTAACAGCTACAACTTTCACAACATCCCATTCGATCAGACGCATCTCTGTAACAAAAAACTAACAATGCTCCCCATCTCCTTGCCAGAGAGGGAACTAACACTCGTGTCACTTCAACTGTTCGTATTCTCTTCAAATGTCATAGAATCCTATTGCTACGTTTCTGAGTTCTTTATTATTGCTGGAATTTAAAAGATTTAGGAATCTAGCCATACTATAGTTATATTTAGGTAAATATTTCAAACTTATGTGCCCAAATTTTGTACATTCTACAATGCAGTGGTTCTCATCTTCTATCACGTTACAAGTATTACACAATCTATTATTAAAATGTTGGTGTTAAGCTGTTCCCAGCGTGATCTCCCCTGGTGGTCCGCTACGGAATCGTCAAAACCGTTAAAGCCACCCCGACCCCCCACCCCCACCCCCGTAAAGTCTGACATAATCAGAGTAAGTCCTTTGCCATTATAGCTTTTATTCACTAAAAAAAGTCACGATAGTGTTAAAAGTGACAGTGCATCTGCTGGCGTTCTTACAAAGCCACAATTCGTTCAAGTCTTAATGACATTCAGAATCGCAGCTGCAATGTATGCTCAATCTGGGCCTGCAGCGGAAAGATCTTGAAAAGAGCCATTTAGAATCTATTCTCGTAGTATCATATTTTGAGCTTCCCCCATTGCCTACCCATCAGAATAGTGTTGAATGAATTATTATTGCCGAGCTTGCATGTACACAATAGAAACAGCTTTGGTAGAATCCATAGTTTTGCGCTTACAACAAAACAGATTTAGTCGAATTAATATTCATGCATGTGGCTTATCTCCTCTTACCATCCAGTTATCCATGGATGAAATGGTCTTCTGAAGGACAATGACAGCGTCATTTTGAGAGCTTGGGCATTAATGATGGGATCTCTTACCATCGCAAGAATTAATTAACTCTGCATGTTTTTTTTCGCTGCTAAGAGTGCATTCAGCACAGCTGCAGTAATGTAACTCTTATTACGATGATAAGACTATGAAATCCTGCCGTTAATGCCCAAGCTCTCCATTTCTTGCGTTTGTACTTTCGTCAGAGCGCTGCAAAGCAGCATGCATACTTTGCTCATTTATTAAAAAAAACTATCCTATTATTTGACCCTTTATATCCAGTGGATTTCAAATATCACATAATATTAATTTTATAACTTCATCGACTCGGGACGCTGCTGGAAGTGAGAAGACAACCTGTTCCTTTCCTCTTTCCTTCGAGCGAATAGTTAGAAGTCAGATGTAAGAGTCTTAGAGTCTGTATACCCTGATCAGTGTCCGATTACTGTCTTCTCGGGATTAACTCTTGTGTCCCGAACATTATGTGAATTCCACGTTGGCAAGGTATTGACTAAGTTTAAAGCCCGGTCTCACAACATGGAATCCCCATTGTAGTTTACCCTGTAGGAAAATTGTTGCACAGTGGCATTAAGTTGTACATCTTATCATAATATAAATAGAACAGTATAACATTGTATATATATGAATACATAGTATTATAAATAAAAGCTATAACAAAGTCATTGCTAGTCGCCGCGGTGCAGCACCCTAGCNCCACCAGCTCTAAAGCTAGGTACTCATTAATAGCTGAATGGAGTAAGGATAAGGACTTAAGTGGCTTTCTCATGGACACTGCTGCGCCTACCCTCCGACTCAAGAATTGAGCCAACAAATCTTGAACTTGAAACATAATTGTCAGATAGGTAGAACGACTCCCAAGCCGCACTGCCAGAAGATCTAGAGATCCCACTTTCGAAAGTTACACCAAGAGGGTTGGGGAAGATTCCTTAGGAAATGAGATTCTACAAAAATTGAAAAAAAAACCAAAAAACCTTTTAATTCTTAAAGTGAAAATTACAAATTATATTAATCAGTGACTCGTAACACGCTTTATATTTTACCGTTTGCTTTTCTCACTGTGCATTGCTTGCAGCTTGTAAGATGCTATCAATTCCAGATTTAAAGGGACTATTCAACCCATATAAAACCTGTTTTATGTGTTTTAAATACTGGTTAAAACTGATTTTATAAAAAAAAATCTCTTGAAGTTTTAAAAGAAAAAAAATCTGAAATTGTGTGCGGCCGTACCACACTCCAAAGCCTTAAACTGAGACTTATTTGGCTTATTTGTAAATCCCGCACTGCTAGATCTAAGACATGTTTATTAGCGTCAAGAGAGACCCAATTCCTCGTAAAATCCTAAACAATACACATGATTAAAGTTTAAGATGTACACGGATTTCTTTTATGCCATAGAATCAATTTGAAATTCTTAACAATGCTTACTTGTATTTCAACACGTGCGAATAATTTGATAAATCTGTCTAATTTAGCATATGTTATAATTTGTAGACTACCACAATATAAATTGACACGGACAAATTACTTTCTTTGAGTTCCACTGTAAATTCCACAAAAGACAAAATCTAAAAAAACATTCTTTACTACATTTAACTACATAGACCTTATTCTTTTCCATGTAACTGCGTGCAGCGACAAAACACCATATAACTCTACTTTGGTTACATGATTATACAGTGTTCTACCATTGCAGGGCAGATTTTGGGGGTATTATAAACAAAATTCGGTGCATTGCAGTAAAATTTTAATACTTTTAATACTTCACGTTTCGAAATTATATTGTCTCGGGAATGTATCAGGTTGCCAATGGAGAAAACAAAAGTTTACTCAGTTTCAAAGTTTAATATCTTGCATAATCCAGACGTCATGCCATTGGAATTTAGCACACATAAGCAGATGGATACTGTCTTTTTAATGCTGCGAATTGTAAAGTTCTAGGTGTTGTGTTTATGTCAATGTTATGGTCACAGTTCAAAATTTAAAAACACATATCTAATAGTTGCTTAGCCAGAGTACGTCTAAGGCTTGAATCCGGAACATCACCATTTGACATGTGTTTCTATTTTTCTTTTCTGTGACAAAGGTATATCTATTAGTACCTGGATGTAGATCCGTGAAACTTGCAAAAACTTATAAATTATAATTATCTGTCTGCAGATGTGATGAAAATCTTATCCTGATTTCTCTTGAATTCTCTAAGTTACTGGACTCTGGATTAAGTTTTTTTTTTTTTTTATTTGTAGTTACTGTTTTGGGTTTTTTTTGTGTGTTATTTTTGGGGGACGGAAAGGGGGGAGGGATGAGGTGAAAAGAAGACACCTGGTTTTTCAATATAGACAGAGAAAACTGATGTTTTCCTTCAGTTATTACCTCCTATCGTTTCCTCGCATACCGTGAAAACTGAACCGGCAACAGCGGGGTGCAGCAGCTGAACTTTTCTCTCAGGCAATACGCCCATTGAAATTTTTTAGACTCTATGAATTCAGTGCTTGTGGGGTCGATTACCTCTCACAAACCATGCAATATTCCTTCTCAACTGAAGAAAAACAACAGACCGGGTAGAATTCGGTGGAGGTCAAAGAGGTAAAAGAAACAGAAAATTAAAGCCGATTAGGAGAAGGCATCATAAAACCGAAAAAATAAACGTAGACGAAGCGTTGCGCAAGACCTACAACTCTTACATCAATCATGACGAAAGGTGTAAATCATTCTCTTTTCTTCTCTCATTCGTCCTCACATCTCTTCTCTCTCTCTCTCTCTCTCCCCCTCTCTCTCTCTTTTTCTCTCTGTCTCTCTCTGTGCCTCCCCTCGATAAAAAAGGAACAACAACAAACATTTTTTATTATTGTAGTGCCTTCTGTACTACTTTACCACCCCCTCTCACCA
>JAWQUT010000283.1:798473-811919 GCA_033807755.1 Ellobium chinense
GGGGGGGGGGGGAGGGGAGGAGGAATAGGGGAGGAGGGACATTGAAGACAGTCCTATGGACGTGCCTGGTATCATTTGGGCGGGGGAGCAGATAGATAGACAGGCAGGCAGACAGGCCGGCAGACAAGCAGAAGGCAGGCAGGCAGGTAGACAGACAGACAGGCCGACAGACTGACAAGCACGCAGACAGTCAAATAACAGGCTTGAAGACAAGCAGGCAGAAAGATGACAACAGACTGGCAGGCAGGCAGACAGACAGACAAGTCGACAGATAAGCAGACCGATTGATCGACAAAGACACAAATGGGCAGACAAGACAGACAGACAGACAGACAGACAGACAGACAGACAGACAAACAGACAGACAGACGGGCTCAAAATGGGCACTAAATGGTAATCCTTGGAGAGAGTGAGATGAGAATGATGACAAGTGCGTCTCAAATCCCAATAATTTTTCTCCCCCTTGTTCCAAATAGAAGCAAAAACTATAAATTACTTTATCCTAGTTGGTAAAAGTGCGTTGAAGATTTGAACCAGTTCTAAAGAGAGCACAGTAAAGCTAACTTTAGGGCCCTTGTCCTTATCTTGAGCAGTAATGGCCTACAATATAATTTATTTTTTTTTGACCTGCAATGCGCAGCAGACCTGATCGTGTTCACTTACCTTCCCGTTTGATCAAGACCGATAATTCTGTGTTCAAGATTTATCTTAAAAAAAAAAAAAGACAACTGCAAATGAGGTAGGTTCGCTCTTCTAATTTAATTCTGAAACACAACCACGTAAAGCTTGTTTTTCTTTCTCCGAAGAAGCTCATTAAATCAGACCGTTTCTGCCCTCTCCAAATAAATTACAGGTATTGAAACATTGAAGAGGTTTGGATTTAATGCTGTGGAACTTGTACATGTGGAACAAAACTGTGGGCGACATTAATGATCCGCTATAGGTGAAAACTGGGCTTTTAGACGTCGTGGACAAAAACATTCGGTATGTTAAGTTTGTTTGCTCTCTGTAGATAACACTGTTATGCCCATGAATAAATAGCCTGGTTGATTTTTGCACCCATGCTCATCTCGATCTCGTGGTTTTTATCACTGCATGCCAGCATACCCTTGCCAGTTTTCGTGTGTCGAAATAGATCCTAGATCCGTCACTTTGGTTGTACTCTTTTGCCAGACATGTTCAGATCCGCTGCTGCGTAGACCACCAATTTACAATAACCTCGTTCCTTACAGGTATGAAGATGCCAACAGCACCTGGCATAAAAATGTGCAGTTTTATATAGTCCCTATAAAATCAGAAAACTGGCCATGGGGAGGGGGGAAGGGTTGAATTTGAATTTCAAAGGCTTAGATAGTTGTAAATACATTTGTAGACTCAGACTAGGTGAGGTTTAGCCACTCAAGTGTAAACTTTGTGGTTGTTGCTAGGTAGGTAAAGTTACCATGTTTACTGAGTGAAAAGGGCTAAAATATTAACTAAAAAATTAACTAAAATATTCACTGCCTAACTCCTCAAAATCTCATTGATTTCGGGGCATTTTCTGTTTGTCAAAATTTGGAGGAAAAGCTAAACAACATATTATATGGAAAGTATTTTGGCTTGAGACTCTTGAATTAAGTTAAAGAGGGGTGTAAAACCTTATATAGCCAACAGTGAAAAAAAAACACAACACACACTGGCATCTTCATACCTACAGTAGTTGGTGGTAAGTCATTAAGGATTAGTGTGGCTAAGCCTTACCGTTCGACGGATGGACAAAAATATAATGATGGCAGTTTTATCATAAAGACATACCCGCACCTATCTACAAAGGACTCTAAAGGAAACAGCCATGTTTTCCCCACCAAAAAATTTTAACGTGCATCACGACTGCCCCTATCTCTATTAAAACAAAACACAACAACAAAAAAAACCTCTCATTTGAACACATCTGACACTAGCTGGGTCCCCCATCTTGCCCTTTCCAAACCTGATCGTCACTTATGACGGCTTTTCAAGTAAGAATTATTTCCAGAGTTGCGATATAAGATACACTGTCTTATTCAGCTGTCTGTGATATATGGCAGAATTGGAAAGACCTGCAGTATCTAGATGTCTGCGTAGTGAAGGGTCATCATTCTTTTTCGAGTTACATGTATTTGTCAGGAGATTTTTTCTCTTTTGAGGAAGAAAAAAAAAAGCAGTTGAGATAAACAGGCAGTTGCTTATCATGCAAATAAAAAAATACCTTGGCTACTTAGCTTACTAACAAGTACATACGACCGCAGCTACCATATCTGTAATTTCTGTATGCAAAAGAAAAGGGAAGGGGAAGAGACCCAGATTTAGAGAAGTTGAGGGGATTAGTACAGAGATAACAGATACTGTTGACGTGGATAAAAAGTTGTTAAAAAAATATTAAAAAGTGCTTTGGCTTAGTTAAGGACCCGCATGTCGGCAGCATTTATATGAGGATCTAGGGTTCCGTCCACTCCGCCCCTTCCGTGCTCTAGATATGAAGATGTCAATGTTTTTGTCACTGTCACTAAGGTTATACATCCTCACTAACTTATCCAGGGGTCTCATGCCAAAATACTTTCCACACATGTTGTTTAGCTCTTCCTCCAAATTTTGACACAGATTTTAAAAAATGCCCTTAGAGCAATTTAGATTTTGAGAACCTGGGTTGTGGATCAGCCAACTAATATTATAGGCCATTTTCACACAGTATACAGGGTAAATCCTACCTACCTGGCAACTACTATAAAGTTTATACTTGAGTGGCTAAGCCTCACCTGTTCTGAGTCTACAAATGTTTTTGCACCTCCATGAGCCTTTGAAACTCAAATCCAATCCCTTTCCCCTCTCCCATGGCCAATTTTCTGAGTTTATATGGACTATTTAAATTTGCGTACCAAAATGCTGGGTACTATGTCATCTTCACACTTGCAACTGCCTCACATAAATAGTAGGTCTTTTTGCATCGCATCTATAGAAATTCCTCCTCACTCCTCCCTCCCCCTCCCCCCACAAAAAAGGCATCCATCAAGCCGCAAACAACTTTTCCTGCATCACACGTCAACAGATGGAGAAAAGAGATATTTTGTAACATTTAGACAAATTGTCTACACCAGCCAGTCAAGGAAAAAAAAATGTGGGCCCAAAATACGTGATCGTTTGAAAATTTTTGTGGGTGAAAAGATGTTTATGCAATTTTTTTTCATAAATTAAAATTCAACAAGTAGTCTAGATCTAGGACAGTTTGTTTATTACAATCCTACACACTCTTCAGGCATTTTTTCACCAATACAAAATCACTTGCATATTTATGACGCTATATGCTGGTCTCGTGCCCGCAACCATACCGGATGGGATTGAAAGAGCATTGATGGTCTTTTGACACACGGCTCATTTATTATCCAAAATGCTCATGGTGCAAATTTTTATCCTTCTGTACCTGCGTGTTTTGATGGCTTCAAGAGACTTGTTATGTTCGCAAACACTTTCACACCAAAGCGCTTGATCAGCTGGCTTTCGGTGGTTCGATCCGGATTTTTATAGTTTTCGTGCTTGGTCAGATTTTTAATAAACCGTCCAGAAGATACCGGATGGAGAGATGTTGGACGGAGGTAAAAATGGATTGAATTGAACTGAATGAATTTAATTAATACAGGACAAATAACGTTTTATAGGATGTCAGGCTGAATGTTTTGTTTGGCCCTTGAATACAAGAATACGTATTTGGCCGCAGCATGCAAAATGATATGATACAGCTCAATAGAAGGGTGGAGAGAGGGTAAAAGGAAAATAAACACGCAGAAAATCGGTGAGAAATGAAAGCCAGACACTGGTGTATAACTAAAAACAATATGAAAACAGTTTAGAACCTTTTCAGAGAGAAAGAGAGAGATATATCCGGGGAGGAAGGAAAGGAGGACGGAAGAAGGGAAGAAAGGAAGAAAGGAAGGAAGGAATGAAACAAGAAAAGGAAGGAAGGAAGGAAGCAAGCAAGCAAGAAAAGGAAGGAAGGAAAGAAGGAAGGAAACGGAAGGAAGTAAGGAAGGAAGAAAGAAAGGAAGGAAGGAAGGGAGGGAGGCAGGGGATGGGACAAAAAGAGAGAACCAAACGAGAAGTGGAAACAATGATTAAAACAGATTTTAAATGATTTAGAAAGAATGTTATACACCGCCATCTATTTCGTCATACTTATAATGACGTAGTTTCTCTTCCCAGCAATGCCATATTTTGCTGGTGATTCCATTACAGCCGTAAAGCTTTCAACGCATTCCTTATTAGCAGTTAAATATAAGAAACGAGGGGCTGACAGATAAGATAATCTTTGCGATAATGATTACATAGACTCATTAAATCTTCCTGACACTTTACTGGATTTCATAACAGACGCATTCATCTTAATCAAACGCCATTCCGTTGCTGTGAAGATAAATATCTGTTTAGAAATTCGGGGTGCGAAAGAGGAAAACTAATGCTTCAAACAAGCAACTGCGAAAAAAAAAAATGCCATTGCTCAATCCTGGCCTGGTAAAGCCATGAGGTAAGAAAGGCTGCACTTTGTACCATGGATCTTAGGGGAAGAGAGCTAAGATCTATAGGTAAAACAACAACAAAGACGGCATAGCTCAGGCTGTCTTCTCCTTCACAATTTCTTCCTTACTTTGTATAAGTCTGATGCAATATACATGCGCATTTACCAAATCCATCCATCCATCCATCCATCCATCCATCCATCCATCCATCCATCCATCCATCCTTCTTTCTTTCTTTCTTTCTTTCTTTCTTTCTTTCTTTCTTTCTTTCTTTCTTTCATACTTCCTCTTTTAGAAGCACTTACATGGTGTTCAGAGACACTGCCCCTATCTCTTTCAGAGCTAAGAACGAGGGCTTGCTGTCCCCAAAAACCCAGTCTCTATTTGCTCAGACCCCACATACCAGAGTAGGCGTGAGATTTTCAACACATTCGGAGTACTCACGAACTTCGGAAAATCGAATGCTTGATTAAGAGGCACTGGATGGCCTGTACCCTACGGAAACACTCTGCACCAGGTCACACCAATTACCGAAGGAACCGAAGCCGCTTGAAGCTTCCTTAAAGAGACAAAGTAATGATTAGCCCAGCTTAAGATAAGGCATCATAACTTGTGTGATGGTGACCCCCGGTGAACCTTCGGCTGTCAAGCCAGATTTCCGGTGCCTGAGCTTCCAATAATACTACCGGCGTCTTCGTGCTTTAACTTCTCTTCAATGGGTCAGACTGTTTGATAGGAAGGGGTGCACTGACCAGACGTCTTTTAAAAATTATATCAATTTTATGTGAGTGTGCTGGATAGGATTGCCGGAACCTACTCTACAGAATGTTCGGGTTGGATTGTATTTTTAGCCGAGACAAACATTTTTCCAAGTTATCTCCCCAATTAGACTGTCAGGTTTTTCATCCTAGGGTTATGTAATAAAATTCATTCATATCGGTTGTATAGCTCCACGGATTATCACGTTGCCTCAGAATCTGCAGAAAGACTAAATCTTCGTATGAATTTTCGCTTTTTTTGAGAAGTATGTTACTGGGCTTTGTCACAAGTGAAAATCTAACCGTCTGGCTGTCCGACCAAATTACTCTCTACGGGCTAGTCTGGTTATCCGACCGACATACCCCATCCTATACACACGTAATTATGCCGTTCAAATCGTCAAAAAACATTGCTCAAGAAATCACTAATTTCACTAAACTGACCAGTTGGAATTTTTTTAAGCTCCCATGTAATCATGAATTAATACTGTAAATCAGGAGGGGATAGGAGGGGAGGGTGCGACTACAGACTTTTTACTTAGATGGCTATAACACTTCATTCCAGTTACATCAGATTTTCAAGTGCACTTTTCAGGTAACACCACAACAGGTAGTTGAACCGTTGCGTCACACTAAGGAAACAATGACAGACGTCATTGTGATCCCATTATGATGCAAGCGCAACTGCGCAACTTCTGTATGTATTTCAGTGACGTCATGTGCTGTAGAAAATCACCCGCCTGAGTACGGAATCAAAATAGCACAGCACTGCCATCCTTGCGCGAAATGTGAGCCACACACAAGACCTTCCGTTCGGCACCTTTCCTGAGGAAAGTCGGTTCCCACGCATAACGTGTTTTTTACGGGAAATTCAACTCAAATACGAATTAATTTTTTTTTTTTAGCGGCAACCTAGCGGATGACTTTTACAGCACGCAATAATACATTCACACACAAAAATCATCATCATCGTCATCGACGTCGTCGTCGTCACCATCATCATTATCATTATCATCATCATCATCATCATCATCACCATGATCGTCATCATCATTGAAACTAGTCTAAATGTGATTCTGCCGCGGTATGACACAAAACTGTTTGAAAAATATATAATGGATTTATTTTTAAATAAATAGTCAACGTTTCGTGGTTAGATGATCATCATCATCGTCATCATCATCATCATCATCATCATCATCATCATCATCATCATCGTCATCATCATCCTCATCCTCATCATGAAGAGGCATATAAGGTTACAATTCTGTGCAATGCCCACTCTCACGGTTGCACGTTCGTCTTACCCCCAGCAGCCCAAGTCACTCCACAGCTTTCTCAATTTTCTGAGATGTATACCGTGCTCTTACCTTTTAACAAACTGGTGGACTGAGAGAAATAATGAAATGCGTTTCCAAGGCATTTACAGTGTGATTGGTCGGAAACAAAACCCATGACCTTTCAGTCTCGAGTCCAAAGCCGTAACCATTCGGCCACACTACTCCAGGCAGACCTTCCTCCCGCCCCTCCGCCCCCCCCCCTTTNCCCTTTCTCTCTAAAAAAAAAAATAAAGATTACGATAGAGCCGACAGAGAAATACATTACAGCGTTGCTTGACAGAAAAATGACAAAACTTAAAAAAAGAATAATATCTACGAGTGCAGGCCCATATAGACTACTGGGATAAATATTTAAACAGATTCCAGCAAGTGACTTTCTCATCCATGTGAAGTGCGTGCTCTGTTTCTCTTGCGTAGATCTATCATGGTGCTCAGCAGGTGAATGTTCTTGTGCTATGATAAGTTATTGCCAACACGTATTGACAAAGAGCGTAAACAATGATGTATGCCGTCACTTGGGGATGTGCCCTTCTCCCCATCTTCAGCGAAATGTCAGAATGCTGAACACCCTGAAGTGTATATGCCAGCGGGGAAGTGCTCTCTTCATATTCTATCAGTCCTTGAGATAGACTTTCTTCTCATCTTCCCCTATAAAGACTTGACTTACCATGGAGAACAGAACATACGTGCCGAATAGACAACCCAGAGAACAAAGGCATGGAATATTATTGTTATACAACCCCTTGACTGGGGCAGCGGATATTTTGGTTTCTGAATATTTTGAACCAAAACGAGGAAAGGATCACGAAGAGGGGTGTTTTATTTGAGGGGCGGGGGAGGTTATAAAGACTGGATGAAACTAGTCAAGAACAATGGTCTAGTAAAGGGCATCATACCGCAACGGGACAGGGGCATCTTGCCCTCACGAGTGGCGTGAAGTTTGATCCTCACAGCTTCCTCCCCGTAATTCCCCCCTCTATTGCCTCAACCTTTAGCTCCTCCCGTGATCTCCTTGTCCTTCTCTCTCATTCTGTCCCTCAAACTGCACTCGCTATCACCTCCATCCTCTTCATCCGCTGCTGACTATCAAGCACATAGCTGGAAAAAAAGGCAAATGAGGGGTATCATAATCATTTGTGTGTGTGTGTGTGTGTGTGTGTGTGTGTGTGTGTGTGTGTGTGCGCGTCTGTGTGTGTGTGTGTGTGTGTGTGTGTGTGTGTGTGTGTGCGTGTGTGTGTGTGTGTGTGTGTGTGTGTGTGTGTGAAGAGAGACGGAGGAGAACACTCAAGCAGTAATGATACAACCTACAACCACAAAAGGTAGTTGGGGCTCAAGGAAATATTATTTCGGGGGAGGGGGAGGGGAGAGGGATTGCTGACCCGAAGACTTCCATTTTTTTTTTTTACACTGCTGGGGCCATATGGATAATCCATGCGTTAATTTACGTACTGCGTTAACAACAGTGAACACTACCAATGTTTTGGGGGTTTTCTCGTGGTTACCACTACTACAGTGCATTCACTAACCTACGGATTTTGCATACGGCTACACTGGTCACTAGAACAGAAAATCTACAATCTCACTGATCAGATTCTTTGGAACCAGTCAATATATAATTATTCCGCATCGCGAGACGTTCGAATTTATGAACTTACATTCTTCATAGAAAACCCAGAACTTGGGCACCAAAGCAATTTAACACAGCCATACCATTTTGTTATTGGTGCAGGAGGTTCAAGACCTCGAGATCTTCATGCTGGAATGGAAGAGAGCGCACATGGAATTCAGTTACGAACCATAAAATTGGGTTGTCTGTGTCAGGTGCACTGGAGATNTAGTGGGGGGAGGGGGAGGAGTGAAGAGGGGGGTAGATGTGTGATGGAAAAATTTCACTCAGTATGTATGTAACATTGCCAGCCACAGCAGTCAGCATCACAATTATGTTAATGGCTATAACCTTGGAATAATGTACTTTTGGCGTTGCTAAGAGCGTACGTACAGCATAACACGACGCGTAGGGGTCGTTGTCCACCGAACAGACTTTAAAGCCACATGAAGTACTGAACAGCACTATGTCTTTGATGATCCTCTTCTCGATCCACGTCAGTGATATATCCGTTTTCTCCCTCAGTCCCTACTCTACCCCTTCCTCCCGTCACGCTCTTCCCCTTCACACCCATCTACCACCTCAAATGTAAGAAATAAATCTACGCCCTTGATCTCCAACCACAAACAATATTCTGCAACGTAAGATTCCCATTTTATGTAAACATATTTTCACCAAACCAGTTTGCCATGAAGTACATGCGTTGTTATGTAAATCTTTCTGTTTGATTCCCCAAGGTCAGTGATTCACTTACTGTCACAAGAATCTTGCGCGTACGGCTAGAGATTTGATCGCCACTGGCATCTGGAGCCTTCCATGGAAATTGTCTTGTCAGTGCCGCAAATTTATTGCTGTGTAGGATTTGATAGTCAGCTTCCATTCAATCCAACCGATTTAGTTATTTAGTTTAGATATATCTCTCTGTGTTAAAACTATGGAACTATTAGCATTATGACAATGCACTATTCGCTTACAATGCAAGCCGCACTCTCTAGAACACCACTGTTTGAAAGGACAAAGAAGAGATTAGAGACAGTGAGAAAGAAAGAAAGAGGGAAAAAGAGAAAGAGAGAGAGAGAATGTGTGTGTGTGTGTGTGTGTGTGTGTGTGTGTGTGTGTGTGTGTGTGTGTGTGTGTGTGTGTGTGTGTGTGTGTTTGAAAGACAGAGAGTGAGATAGAAGAAGAGGAAGAAGGAGAGAGAGAGAGAGAGAGAGAGAGAGAGAGAGAGAGAGAGAGAGAATAGAGCTAACTGTGATCACTGTTACGAGGAGAAAGTTGGGAGAATATTTTTTTTTCTCTCTGCTCAGTCGAAAGGTCTATCGCACAGTGCTCTATTTTTTTTTTGCTTCGTCCCGCATTGTAGCCTACTGTTTCCTTTTCGTTTTTGCCCTATAAAAAATGGCGCCTTAGCAAGTGTAGCCTACGGATTCCAACATGATCATTACCCTCAAGATATCAAAACAAATGCTTGCGAAAATGCGTCTGGCATCACTCTGGTGTCGCCACTTGTTTGGAGTATCTGACAGGACAAGGATCTATGGCATGAACGTTTTTCGTGAATGAGACGAGACCGTAGTTACCATTTTATGCGAAACTACCCAGGCTCCCATTTTTATTACGGCGAGACACATAGACAGCAGCAGCAGCAGCAACAACAACAACAACGACGACCTTGTTTCTTTGAAGGAATGAAGGCTCGACTGAGCTTAAACCATGCACTCCATAGAAAACTTCTGAGCAGGTTCCTTAAAGTTCAAGGGGTGATACACAAAACTTAGTAAACAACTAGATCTAGTTAGGAAAGCAAGCAAGCAATCAGGCAAGCTAGCCATCAAGCAAAGGAAGTAAGCAGCGCACTAATGGAAAGCAAGTGCCAAACTTTTTTGTGTTTTGAAGCCACACGACAGACACAACAGACAGACTCTATTGGTGGAAGAAATACGAAACGAAATCTCTTCGTCTGATGACTCTGTTCAATAAAGTCGTCTAATCTAAATAGTAGGGTTGAGCAGATTCGAGTCATATAAGATTCGAATTTGGATTCAAATCCAGAGCTAGGATTCGATGGATTCGATGGAAGGGGGAATTTGCCTTGCACTTCTTAAAGTGACAAGAAAATCACTGCAAGATTCGTCATAGTGCTTTTTATAGTGTATTTTCATTCTGAATAAAACTAAACAGTTACACCTGTATATTTGAAGAAAGCCCCAAATTTTAAGTTTGACATAGACATTTCTTGTAAAGCGAACGTATTATCGTTCCTTTTTATTTCCTGTTAACTGAAGGGCTCAAATCCAGATCAATTATATGACTCGAATCCGGATTCGAACCCGGGGTAAGAGTATTCTATGGATTCGAATCCGAGGTAAGAGGATTCAATAGATTCGAATCCAGTTTCGAACATTGCCCTTCACTACAAAACAGAGCCAAAGTCTCTTTCTCGGAGCTAGCCCACCCTTCCTCCCCCTCTCCTTAACAAAAAAACCAAAAACCGGGGAATGGGGCGATGGTTCGCAAGATGCTCAAGGCATCTTCACACATCAAATTTTCTCCTGTTTCATGGCACTTTTACGTTCATAAAATGTTATCTACCTCGCATCGCCTCAAGAACAGATAGGTGAATATGCGGTAGCTTTCGCAATACAGCCATGTTTTGACACCCAGATAATCACCCTTCTGTCATTAACAATGAAAGTGTTAAAGTATTACGTCCGTACAAATGATTTCACCTCTTAAACGATTACGTTAAAGATGTAACCGACTGCTGGAATTGTGGCATTCCTCGCTTCGAAATGCAGTAAACGCTCAAAAAAAAAACAAAACAGAAAAACTGTACACCATTTTATTGTACAAACGTTACCTCTTCGGATCTCACTGCAGATCGAACACAAATTCTACTTACCGGCTCTTTGAAGTGTTTACGGCAAACAAACGGTAAGAAATGTTTGGAGCGATGCCATGTCTTTCGCAACGCTCAGGTGTAGAATATTTGCCAACAAGCCCCACTCGTGTTATGAGCGTTCATTCTAACCTTTCGGAAATGCGAACACGGGGCATAGGGCACGGGATAAAATGGATGAGAAAAGAAAAGAGGAGACGAAGAAAAGACGAGGAATTGGGGAAAAGAAAGTAGAAGGGAGGGAGGAGGAAGAAGAAGAAGGAGAAAGTAGAGCCGTATCGAATCCATCAATTTACGGACTCGCACATGCGAATCCTCATTGGAGTTATAGTAGTAATCTAGAATCAAGTCCACTTTGCGTGCAAGTCTGTATGAATGATTCTTTCCTTTGAACACTGTTGTAAATCACGGATGGAAATCTATCATCTTTATCAGAGATGACAACATAGAGAAAACACACTAAAAAGAAAGATGAATGCACTTCAAACCGCGTCATAAAAACCTTGTTCACAGTGCATGTCGGAGAGCCTTTCAGGATGTGACTGGGGTGTTAAATCTCGTCATATTATAATATCAGAATTTAAAAAAAAAATATGTGGCTGGTTGTCTGGATTTTTTTGTTTTGCCTGTATAGAATTTACATCGCTTAACTTGAGGGTCTTCACATTTGGCAAGACATCTTGAAATGGCGAGGAAGAATCCCTGAGACATGTGTCATTGGCGTTAAATTGCCCCATGGGGGTCTAAGAGAATTTTGAGAGGCGCTTTTGTGCATTGGACCTAGAAAATGAGAGTTTATAGTCACGCTATGGGCGACAACAAAAGGCAGGGCTGGCTGACATGTCATGCTTGTTAGTTGCCAGTCGAACGGTGCATAATATTATCGTCTGGTGTTGCCAAGTTGGCATTATGAAACAAACTTCTTCGATAGGTCCGACCTCTGTAAATCTGCTATGAAAAGGGAATTCAGTGCATGCAGATGTGGCATATTATATTTGGTTGCCTTCTCCCCCTCCCCTGGCTTCCCTCACCTTCGGTTAAATGAAACACAAGATTTTTGAGATTTTTACTTGTTTAGGAGTTTTATTCTTGTTCGAAGTGAATATAATATCGCCGCCACATGGATATAAATATCCTGTAGTCACCTCCTCCCCCACTCTTTGTCAGGTCTCATTCTAAAATGCTATATCTTCACCTGGCGGAGAAATATCATCAACCTTTCTTTTCTAAACGTCTGCAGTCTTCTATCAACAGGAAGTTATAAAATCCCAGACAAATTTAGAGTATTCGATTCCATTGACAGAATTCGGTCTTGAAATGGCTGGCAAGCTGCACACGGATTCCAGATTTGGATTCGATTTCGAGTCTTGGAGAATCCTTAAAGGCCGTGACTGCACGCTCGCTGCTACCGGTATCTTGTGTTTTGAGGTGGGGGTGGAAGGAAGGAATGAGGCAGGAATCAGACCCAACAGGTGAACTACACAGCCGTGCAACGACAAAACACCGGATGGTCTAACAGTTCCTGCGCGGTGCGGCATTTTTGCACACCGGTACTCTGACAGACTGATGTTCGATGATGCAGCTGAAGGTCTCAAGAGAAATAACAAAGGAAAAAAAAAGAAGAAAAAAGAAAAGGAGAAATAACAAGAAAAAGAAAAAAACAACATATTGAGGGTAAGGTAACCACAATATAGTGGGCCTCACAGTACAAACTTCAAAACCCTAGGTGAACATCAATAATAGTGTACAGCTGGATGGAATGGGAAATAGAGTGAAAGTACGAAGTGTCTGTTTGTAAGGGGGAAGAGGGGAGGAAAGAAGGCTTAAGCTGATTGAGATGGTAGGTTTGGGTGGGGGNGGGGGGGGGGGGGGGGTGTAGAAAGCTGATGCATAATAAACTTGAGGACAATAAGAGTACGCAGAAAAACAAATAACTTGGATTAAACTAAGGAAGGAGATGAAAGTATAGAGCGAAAGTTTATGGAGCAGGGGCAAAAGGGGTGGAAGGGGATGGAGAGGGGAAAGAAGGGGGTAGGCAATAATGGAGCGTGGGCGGGAGACTCGGAGATGCGCCCTGTACTTTAGAATACAAAGAGAAAAATGTTTATAGTCAACGCAGGATCTGGGGTGTTTTTTGGGGGGGAGGGGGGCGGAGGAGGTGATGAAAACGGGTGGAAATGTAGAAAGTAAATTAAAATTTATGGTATGAAATTATGAGGAGGGTTGGGGAAATGAAATGTTAGGGAGAGAGGTATGTTTATAGGGTCGCCGGATCGGTGGACGCTATACCTCAAGACAGTGAAAAAAAACTTTAAAA